>JABUQX010029381.1:47500-48966 GCA_015478945.1 Trachelipus rathkii | reverse complement strand
AATAATGACTAAGTATTTACACCTAAATCAATGGCCTAAAGTTAATAATCATCAATTCAATAGTTATATACATATATCCATATCAACTGATATCTTATCTTTAATATACTTACATATCATAAATACTTAAAAAATATTTGAGCTTTGAGTTATATATATCCCTATCATCATCACTATACTATTATTATTTGAATTAATATAACTACATTTGTCCATTTTTATTACCCTTATTTTGAATAAGCCTAATAATAGTAGTTAAGTTTCACTCAGTAATATGATTATATATAGATGGTTATATATATATATATATATATATTATAAATATTAGTATATAATTTTGGTTTTACAGAGTATAAACACCATCCACTCACGGGCAGGAGCGCCTAATTCGTATATGGATGGGTGTTGTAACTCAATATAACGTCCGAGCAGGACGAGCCAAGCCAAAGATGAGAGAGTATAGCATAGCTCACATTCTCCCACCGAACCAGTTGCGAACCTGGGACCACCCGTCGCTTTAATAGGCAGTAGTGCTTCTAACAACTGAGCTAGCCGGTGCGCTTATATGAAATTAAATAAAATGATAAACATATCTTAATTAAAAAGAAAACCAAAAAATATTATATATTATAGTATATAGTATATATGTTAATATGTCTATAAATATAGAGGTATATATTAGAATAAATTAGAGCAAGAAAATCATTTTCGAATCTTTTTAAAGGTCAGAACTCATGAGAGAGATAATTTTATAAATAGTATATAAATGACAGTATTTTTGATTATTAGTGTAATCGCATGGTTAAAGTCACTGTATAAATTACAAATCATGCAAATATACACTCTCTTCTCATATCTCCGAGATGTTCGGAATTAATGAATATAGTTATTACATGATTTACAACATATTACACCATATTAACATGTTACGATAATATTAATATCTAAGCACGATACACATAGCTATAACAAGTATTAAATTAGTGACATATCATCATTAATTATAATGTCATACATATATATTTAGAATACACTTATACTCGAAGTGTTATAATCAGGTTGTTAATATATCTATTATTATTGATTACTTATGTATTACATTAGTATAGACATATTATTTATATCACACAATTATACATGTACCCGTAAAAATGTAATTACATTACACAATACATATACATATATAATCACATACATATAATATACATACCACACAAATTCTAATAAACCAAAATATATAACTCTTAAATAACAACACTTATCACATTATAGCAATTATAAGCAGTGAAATATAATCGAGTATATCTCACCCCAATTAATATAGGGATAATGAAATACTTACTACCATCATTAAATATTATGTCTTAGTATTCCATATCACTCAGCAATCCTATTATCTCACTCTTAATATGTAACTATCCACAGTTATGTTAATTAGACAATACTTGGTCTCCATCACTAACACA
>JABUQX010029381.1:37500-42500 GCA_015478945.1 Trachelipus rathkii | reverse complement strand
TATTATATTATATTATATTATATTATATTATATTTGTAGGATCCTGTTGATGTATTTTTTTTATGTTTAAGATATTAACAAGATATAATTTTAATATTTAAAACTACTAGAATTAATAAGCTGATTCAACAGATTATAATTAGCTTCGAAGAAGAAAAATTGAATTTCCAAGACTGTTTAACCTTGACTCAACTGTTCTTAATAAATAAAAATTTTTAAAAATGCAGTTAGACTAAACGGAGACTTATACTTGAAGTAAAGGCATTGTCAAAATATATATATATATATATTATAGTAAATATATTATATAAAATTATATATATATATATATTATATATATAATAATAAATAATAATATATATATAGTATATGTTAATAATATATTATATATATATATATATATATATATATTATATATATAGTATATATATGATATTATATATATATACTTATTATATATATATATTATTTTAGATATATATATATATATATAATATATATATACTAATATTATATATATAATATATATAATATATATATATATATCAATATAGATAATAGTAAAAATCAATAAATAAAACTTACAGGATTGCACAAATCTTGACAGAACCTGATAGTGGCGACAAAGTTAACTTTTCCTGTGGATGGGAACCTGAAAGCTTTGAATCTGGCAACCAGAGATTTGTCTTGCTCATCAATCATTAAAGCAGGGAATATGTCAGGATAGCGTGGACATCTGGTATTATCATTGTTGTCATTATTATTATATTATTATATTAATTATTATATTATTATTATTATTTATTATTATTATTATATTATTATTATTTATTATTAATTATTATTATTTATTATTATATTATTATATATTGTTATTATTAATTATTAATTAGTATTTATTATTATTTTATTTTAGTTGGATTATGTAGTCTGATGAATGTATTGTATTTTATTTATTTATTACTTCATTATTATTTTGATTAATTATTATTTATATGTAATTATTACTATTCATTATATTATTGATTTATTATTAATCATAATTATAATTATTATTAAACATATTAGGAATATTTTTTATTTGAAAAAATATAAAAAATTATTGTAATTATTATTTTTATTTTTATTATATTATATTATTATTATTATTATTATTATTATTATTATTATTATTATTATTATTATTATTATTATTATTATTATTATTATTATTATTATTATTATTATTATTATTATACATATTCTTCTCAAAACAGTTTAAGTTAATGTATAATAGAAAATTTTTACTAACCCGACATTGATCTAATTAAAGTCATTATCTATTATTTTTTTCAGCTTCCAAATTTCTATCAGTAATTATTCCAAGGAAAGTTCTGCTTGCTCATCTACACATTTCATTCTCAGTTACTAAGAGTTCTCCTAATACGGACATGTTATTGGCCTTTGATCCGCTCGAATTTGTAAAATATTACATGACGACATTGGGGGTCGGTGCAGTTATTCCTTCTTACCTGCAGTCTGTCTGGTCCGTTGCCAGTTCGAGGTTGCGATTAGGTTACTACAACTGTTTTCGTATATAGTTGTTACAATGTCAAGAGTGATAAAAAGTATGATTTCAAAAGTAATATCAATAAATTGACTTACTTTATATCAATCTCCCCCTCCTGTCTTCTGTCCCGGTTGGGAGCAAAAATCTAACCGTTGCTTGTCACCCAGCATCGAAAGTTTTATCTCTATTCTTACTGATCGTTTAGTCAGAATCTTGCATTAATTATTGGGTGCTGCTGAATCCACAACTTTTTGGTTATTGGTAGCCGATCCAGGAGTCGGTGCCCTTTAGATGAGAGTTGATAAGGTTGAGTGGGGTAAGTAGGTTATATCTATATTTAGTAGATATATATTATTATATATATATAATATATATATATATATATATAATTTTTATATTGTGGGTGAGTAGTAGTGGATTAGGAGTAGTAGGGTATGTAGGGGGTTTATATTATATATATATATATATATGAATTCTCTTATTGTTTATGTCACCTATATATATATATAAATTTAACATATATATATAATATAGATATAATTTTTATTTATATATATATTTTTATTTATAATAATTTATTTTAATATATATTATTATTTTATATATATATATAATTTATTATTATAAATATATATATATATATAATATATATATATATATATAGTATTTTATATATTATTATTATTTATATATATTTTATATATTTATATATATATAATATATATTGAATCACAACATATTGTTTACTGTACCGACCAATCTCCCTAAAATTATTTTATATATAATATATTATTTATAGTATATATATATTTGATATATATATTATATATTTTATTTTATTTATAATATAATATAATAGTAGATACTATATATTATATATATATATTTATTATATATATTATATTTGGGTATTGTGTGGATGGAATTGATCAGAGGCAGTTGTGTAGGGGTGTTAGTCATCTTATTCCATCTCCCTAATTAATACTATATATATATATGGGTAGTAGTGTTATGATTGTTAGTGGGTAGTAGTAGTTAGTAATGGGGGTGGGTGGTAGGAGGTATGGGTGAGTGGGGTGATAGTAGGGTATTGATTATAGGTGGAGTAGGATGAGTGAGTTGAGTATGGATTAGGTAGGGGGGTATGGGTATGTGAGGAGGGTAGTGTATTATAGGGTTATGTGTAGGTGGTAGATGTGAGGAGAAGTATATTAATAGGAGTGTATTATGTGTTGAATAAAGGGATGGGGATGTGAGTGTAGTAGTATAAGAGTGAGGGGGTAGTTGAGGGTGAGGTAGTGAGGTGGGGTAGTAGTGAGTGGGGTGATGTATGGTTAGGTATATGGTGAGGTGGGATGTATGGGGGGGAGAGTTTAGTATATTTAGTATATATATATATAAATAATATATTAATATTATATTATATAAGTATATATATAAAGATTATAAGATTCTTAATTTTTGCAGACTACTACACATAGGACGACGACCACTAATAAGCATTAATTTATATATATATATATTATATATATAATAAAATTTAATTAATATTAATTTAATTACATATTTATATATATATATATATATATATATATATATATATATATATATTAATATATTAATATATAAAATATACTTATATATATATAATATTTATTTATTTATTTATATTTTATTAATTATATATTTTAAATTATAATAATTAATAAAAATTACTTATTTATAATATATATATATTTATATATAAGATATATAATATATATATATATAAATATATATATATTAATATATAATATATATAATATAATTAGTTATATATATATATATATATATAATAAATATTATATATATATATTATATATATAATAATATATATATATATATATATTTAATATGTTATTTTCGTACTTGTAGAAGCAGTGCCATCAACAGGTATGTGTCAAGAGGAATATCGCAGGCATCAAGTTCGAGATTTCTCCTGACTCACCATTTCAAAAACAGACATGAAGGATTTCACTGTGACGTAAACATCTAACTTCAAACTGGGAGTCCCGAATGAGAAAACGTCACGAGACATACTTGCTGATGATGACAAAATCCACGCAACTGATGTATAAATAAATTTAAATAAGAAATTTGAATAAATATTGCCAATAATTTGAAATATATAAGTAATAAGTATAAAATTTCTATTATAAGTGAAAGACAAATGCGACAGATACTTGAAGTAATAAAATTATAAAAGAATCTTCACAGGGTAATTTGTGATCAAGGAAAACAAGATGACGAGTTGAAATATTAAGCTTTCAATCTGAGTTAATATTATTAATATTTTTAATATTGGAGGATTATATCGTTAAAAACAAATAAAGAAAAGTTGATCAGTTTTGCTATTTTCTTTATGTCATTAATATGTAAGATATTTTTTACACAAGGTTAACTCCGAAATATTAATACTTTAGTTTTAAACTTTGAAATCTTTACTTACCATTCCTGCAAAGCGCTTTATCCGCGTAGAAATAATCTCTGTTCACAATAAGCGCAGTCACCCCACCTGCAGTTGAAGTATCATCGGAGCTCAGTGAACATTCTCGTCTCTCGGCCTGGAAATTTAAGACAACGATAGAATATGTAAACTACTAGACCAAAAAAAATTGAAGGAAAATTTTCATGAAAATAAAATTAACTAAATGAACAAATATTCTACGGTACTTTTTTAATTCTAAGTATTACTTAATACAAGTCAAAACTTACATGGTAATCTATAACTTCTGCAGGTTAGAAAATTCACTCTACTCGCTCGCATAAGTATTGACATTCGTTTGTGTTCGAAAACGTTGCGGAAGAAACGATCGAAATATGGCAAGAATCTTTCTTCATAATTTGTGTACTCACAGTTTGGAGGATCTGTTAATAATACAAATGACTTATATATATATATATATATATATATATATTATATATAGTATATATAGTATAATATAATATATAATATATATATATATTATAATATATATATATATAGTATAATTACTTTATATACTATATATATATATATATAAGTATATATATTATATAATAAATATATATAATATATATATATATATAATTATATATACTATAATCATATATATTATTATATATAATATATAATAATATATATATATATATATATATATTAACTACATATATATATAATATATAGATATTATAATATATTAATATATTATATTATAGATATATTATAGATCTATAATATATATAATATATATATAATATATTATAATATAATAATATTATATATATATACTATATATGATATATATATATATATATAATTATATATATAATATATATCATATATAGTATATATATAATAATATATATATAATATATATATATATATAATATATTATATATATATATATAATATATATACTATATAAGTATA
>JABUQX010029381.1:5000-25000 GCA_015478945.1 Trachelipus rathkii | reverse complement strand
AACTCATCAGAATAAGATCTAATTTAAAAATACAAATGAGAAATATCAAATTATAATGTATAAGGTCAGTATGATGGGCAGCTAAATAGGTCACCATATTCAATCGAACGTTCTGTAAATTTATCATCCATATTAGCCCACAAACACACACACACCTACACACACAAGCCCCATCTACACAAACAATTATCAAATCTCAAGTTAGATGCATCTGTATATAGTTCATTAAACCTATGCTGAAGAAAGGAACCACTATAATCCATCTAACTATCTTGCTATGCAATTGCTTTAATCTCTGTTCTTGTAAAGTTTATGAGTTTTTCCTTAACAGGACAATCTAGAAACATCTTAACACTTCAAATCTTATCTCTAATATCTATCATGGCTTCTGCAAGGAACCTTGCATGACATTCTTTCAATTCTCACTGACTCTTGATACTCTTATCTTCCGCATTTTTCAGTAAATATTTTACCGTAGTTTTTGAAAGAGCCTGGCACAAGCTTTGTTATCTAAACTTTTTCTTTCAGAATTCATTCTTCTCTCTGTAAACATTTCTCTGTTTTCCTTGCTGGTCTTTCTATAGAAGAAGTTGTAGACATTCATCTTTCAAACAATCCCATTATTTTCTTTGAAAGACTCTAGTCAATTTCAAATATCAGATGTTATAAGGACGGCCTTAGGGCAACTGATCTCTGATTTTTCTCTTATTTCTGATTGTGTTTAGAAACATAAAACAGAAAACTTGATTGTTCTCAATTCATCGAAAATTAAGTTCCTTTTTCAATCTACTCGGAATAATCATCCGCACAAATATAACATCTTTGAACACACATTTTTCAGCACTTTCCACGTTTTAATATTTTTTAGCAATTTCATTTCTTGGAAGCGTTTTTGGAAGCCTAAACGAATTTCAAGAGATCAGATATTCTGAGGTATCTTCAGAATTTCATCCTACCACCCCAGTTACTAGTTCGTCATTGTATGGCATATGTAACCCACACCTGGGATGGTTCTCAAAAAAACTCTTCTTGAAAGAAGGAAGTCTAAGGCTCTGAGTCATATCAATTCTCCCCCTCGCAGATTCTCTCCAATCTCCTTCTTTGTGTTGGGCTGCTGCATCCTTCTCCTTCTCCTTCTCCTTCTCCTTCTCCTTCTCCTTCTCCTTCTCCTTCTCCTTCTCCTTCTCCTTCTCCTTCTCCTTCTCCTTCTCCTTCCCTTCTTCTCCTTCTCCTTCTCCTTCTTTGTGTTATGCTGCTGCATCCTCCTCCTTCTCATTCTCCTCCTCCTCCTCCTCCTCCTCAAATGATATTACAACAGACACAATTTTTCCCAACTCTTTAATCGCATACTCCCTCCTTTAGGGAAAGGCCGTTCAACTGGTCCAACTACATTGTCTTATCTCCTTTTTCTGTTCAGCTGTCAGACACTAAACTTTACCTCCATGATAATTTTTACATGTTCACTATTGGTAAAATCTGCAACACTCTTCCATCTTCTATTTGTTCTCATTTTTATTACTTAAACACTTTTAAACGCTACTTATTAGTTCATTTAGACCTTTGATTTTTGCAATATGTAATTGATATTCCCAAATCACATATCAATATAGATCTCTTCTTTACGACGGAAGGATATAATACTATATATATATAATATAATATGATATATATATATATATATATATAATATATATATATAATAAATATATATATATCATAATTATATATGGTGTCACCACTCACGGGCAGGGCCCTTTTCTAGGAGGGGGCAAAAAACAAGAACAAAGGAAAGAAAACACAAAACAAACGAAAAGTAAAATCCAATGAAACCCTTGCCTTACGCAATTCCCTAAGGTGGGCGCAGACTTGGGCCTTAAAGATAGGAAGATGGAATACAGCAGGAAAAACAGATGAAGGAAAGGAGTTCCACAAATCAGAAGCTTGATTTCTTTTGTTTTTGTATGAATCAAATATGAAATATTTAATAATTTTAAAAAATTATTTTAAATTTAGTAATAAATTTAAAAATTTTTGAGTTCATATAAAATACCTGGTTTTCTTCCTGTTAAAAGTGGATAAGAGCGAACTCGACTCAGCTCAAATCCAGAAAGCCTCTCGTAAGTTCTTATACCAGCTCTGCATCTCATTTCTGAAACCCCCAAAAATTCAGTCTTTATTAATATATTTAAACTTAAAGAAAGTATTTATTATATTTCAGTAATATAGAAGAAGTATGTCTTACCTCCAAAACCTCCAAACCCAGCACCTCCAGAACCATCATGCCCGCCGGATCCACCAAAACCACCTCCAGGACCAAAACCACCTCCAGGACCAAAACCACCTCCTGGTCTGACACCACTTCCAGGCACTGGAACACCACCTGGTCTAAAACCACTTCCTGGTATTGAACCAGTTCCATCAAATCCTCCTCCAGGCCTTCCACCACTCCCACCAAATCCTCCCTCCGGTCTTCCACCACTCCCACCAAACCCTCCTCCAGGTCTGACTCCTCCACCCGGTCTAACTCCTCCTGATCCATCAAATCCTCCACCTGGTCTACCTCCTCCACCTGGCCTGACTCCACCACCTGGTCCATCAAATCCTCCTACACGTGGCCTAATTCTCTTCCACCACCTGGTCCATCAAATCCTCCACTTTCCTCGAAGCCCGTTCTAATCCCTCCCCACCACCTGGATTCCACTCCAAATCCGGCCCCACCACACAATTTTTTGCTCGTGAATTTCTCCATCCAAATCACAACCGCCGCCAACAAAATTTCAAACTTGTCTCCATCCAGCCAAGAGATGCGCTTATGGTCTGATAATTATCACTATCCACACGCTAGGAAATTATCCATCAATCCGTCCTATTATCACACTACATTAGGTACTAACTCTACTCCTCCTGGTATAATCTATTACTCCTCCTAAGTAACACTGTAGACTCATCCAAAACCACTTCTCAAGTCTTCACTGGTCCTTTCGTGAGTTAATCCATTACCAGGATCGAAGATCTAGTACCTCCTATTAGTAATCCCGTGAGTATCCACCAAATCCTCCTCCCCCACCTCCTGGTCGACTCCCTCCCTGACCTCCCCCTGGAACACCGGGAACAGGGTCAAAGCCAAAGCCTCCACCTCCTCCCGATCCACTACCCCCAAAACCACCACCACCACCTTGCCCTCAAAATCTTACCGCAAGTCACCTTTCCCTAACCTCCTTGTGAGCGCGTCGCGAGAGAGGTGCGCGGAGCGCGACCGAGAGCGCGGCGCGTGTGGAGCGCGAACGTGCAGCGCCTCCTGTGCGTGCTCCGAGAGACGCGGCGCGCAGGAAGATCATCATAGCCAGGAATAATTTATATCGTCAGTACCGTACTCTGAGAGAGATCTATTATAATTCGATTCGGATCAGGTTCTGCACCGACACAATAATTCTCCCATACATTCACTTCTCCTTCATATACACGTCGAGTCGAGATCCACCACCATCACCTCCTCCTTCCTGCAGAGACATATCTTGGCGGATCTCTAAGAATAAATTGCTTAGCCTATACCCTTGATACTACTATGCTTCGGCTAGTTGTTTTCAAAGCTAGAAAAAAACCATATATTAATATATATATATATAATTATATATATATTATAAATAATATTATATATATATATAATAATATTAATACTATATTATATATATATAGTATATTATATATAATAAATATTTACTTATATTTTAATATTTTTTTTATATATAAAATATTTAATATATTATATAGAATATTATATTATAATATGATATATATATATAATATATAATATATATATAATATATCATTAGTTGACTGATATAGTATACTCGTATATACTGCTGCTTTTGAGCTACTTATGCACGATCTATAGTTAAACATTGTAGATAAAACGATAATCGATTTTCATTTCAGCGTTTTTACTTTAATGGATTACTGCTTGTACTATTCTTTTTTTATGCTGAAAATATTGATTTTTTATAAATGAAATATATTACATAATAATTTCATGCTTAAATATTATTTAAATATTGAAAAACAAATATAAAAGTGTAATAAATCTAACTTAGGTTAATAATGCTATTTATTTTTCAATCCATTAAATAAATAAATAATGAGTGAACTTTTTCATGCTTCATATATCGTATATAATAGCCTAGAAGTATATGTTGTGAATTTAACTATATAAATTTAGTATTCATCACCCATCTCGGGTAGTTCCACTCTCACTGCTCTTCTGGAAAGGTTAAATAGAAGTTTGCCATCTCTTGTAAGAAAAAACTAGTCCTTATCTTAAGATTATTGATAATATATATATATTATATATATATATACCTATGATATATATATAATAATATATATATATATATATATGTGTGTGTGTGTGTGCGGCGTGCTATATATTATATATATATATATATTATGATATATTATATAAGTATATATTATATAATATATATATACGTGCGTATAAGGTAGCTACGTAGTTAGAGGGTACAGGTGTTTTGGTGTACGATATAGAGTGAGTGCATCTACAATATTGATAAAATTAATTATATAAAACTGAGTTAAGCTAGTTAGAGTACAGAGAGGTGTTAAACATTAATTGTTTTTCTAAATCTTTAAATATCATGACATATAAGTAGCTATATAAAGTAATTTATGAAAAAACAAATGTACAATAAAATAGCTAAAATTGCTTTACAATAAATATTTAGTTCATTATTAAAACGTGTAATAAATATAAATGAATAATATATATATATAAAAATATAAATGTACAAGAATGACTTTTGTCACTAATTATATTATTATTTATTGATTGTGATATTTTTTCCTCAAAATATGTTTAAAAAAACCATTACTTTATTTAAATCTTTAATTAATTTTAATTAAGAACATAAAATTTCTAAATATTTAAATAGTTTATAAGACTTACCCCTGTCATCCCCAGAGAGGAAACATTCTGAAGCAGTACTATAAAAAGAGAAGGATCTACAGTTGAAGCCTTGAAAATTTGTACATCTGAAGGCGCATTGGTCTCTGCTACTCACTCCAGATATCGTGGCGTCCAAATAACGAGGAATTGAGTTTTCTACGCTTTCGTATGGACAAAGCTCAACTGAAAATTTCGGAATAATATCGTTAAATTTTACAGGATTATTGGCCTAATTCTCGAAACAGTAGAGCATTTTCTTAAAAATTATAGGGAAAGATATCTGTATAATGTCTATATATGTATAATGTTTTATATTTATATGTTATTTTAAAAATATTGGCATTTTAATATTATTTTCTAGAAAAGTTATATATATTCTGCTAGAAAGCTATTAACATCTAGAAAGTTATTTACAGAATTTGCGTCAAAAATATGAAGTAGTATACGATATATGAAACTTATATAAGGTAATTGATTATGAGGTAGTGATGAATTATATATATGTATAATTATGTGTTTTTGCTAAGTTATTATTATTTATATTATGAGTATTATTTATAATTATGTATTAATTATTACTATGTATGGTTATTACAGCAATATCTTTACGAATGTGATTTAGAGGTATGATAGTTATAGTTATATTTAATTAATTATTATTATTTGTATTGTAGTAAGATTTAATATATTAAGAATGAGGTGTTGAGTGTGGAATTATACGATATAATTTCTACATGCGATCATTTCGGACAAATATCGGTGCAATTATTTTTTTTTCAATCAGTCATCGTACCCTGTTTCATCGTATTTATTATTATTCATTAGTAATTCATACATAAAAGCGGCAGTAGATAATTCTATTCATAGAATGTTTCGATGCCGTATCCTATATCGAGAGAGCTAAAATTTCTATTCGTAATTATGCCTTAATATTTAAAACTCTAAATGAATAATAATAATAATATAATAATTAAATTAATAAAATATATAATACTAATAATACATAATAAAATAATAATAATTATGCAATGCATTATATATATAGACCAATAAATAATAAGGACTAAAATCACGCTAATAATTTTTTATATGAATTAAATTAAAATTATATTTTAATATATATAAATTATATATCATATAAATTATTTTGAATTACGATTAGGACCTGGCGTTTTACGAACTAATATAAAGAACTAATGTATATGGAATTTTGTGACCTTTAGTACAATCTGTTAACCTAATAGGATATACTTAAGGTATTGTTATGGCCAAAGCGAAAATTAATCACTATATACAAATATATATACGCACAAGCTCAAAATAAAAACTAAATCTTAAAAGGTTATAGCTAACTACCCAGTCATTCATATAAATAATAAAAATAGTTTTAGATACTTTTCTATACTTCTATTAATCTCTTTTATTTATGTCCTATAGAATGAGTAAGGTATATAGATTGGAATATTATATATATATAATATTTATAGTGAAAGAGACACTAATATACCGTTCATGATTATTAAATTAATTACTTAAAAATATCTATAATAAATTTAATAACCTTATATATTTTTAAGTAAATTATATAAAAAATACAAAATAACCAGAATTAATTATTCCGTATATTTCTAATACAAATTTTGCTGTTGAATTAATATCTAACTTATACTTATACTCATATACCCATAGTGCAAGGACTATTGCATCTCATCAAGAGTTAATTCGTAGTGTAAGGTTATCCACTTCTTCAGCTGCCTAATGGTTCTCCTCTGTCTGTTATTGCGTTCATAATCCACACGTCACCATGCAAATCTCACCACTTGCGACTAGCAATCACGAAGCTTATACACTCACATACATAATCAGCCTTATCTCTCCCCTAACTCTAATACTTAGATCGAAGTGCACAACATCATATTACAAGCAGACTACAACACAAAAAACTTTCTCCAGACGTAGACAAGTCTCCTCGTTTTATATATATATAAAATATATCAAATTAATCAATTATATAATTGAGAAAGAATTCCCCACATCGTATGTCTTGCGTTGTATATTAGAATAGCTCTAACTAATATAAGGACTTTATAATGAGGTGGTGCAGTTAGGTTGGCTGTATAGTATATATACCTACTAACTACATTATCTTTGCTTAAGAATGCTAATGTACATGTACCTCGGAGTAAATTAATGTACAAGTTATGATCCGCCCAGTAAAGTCACTACCTTCAGTCCTATAGATATAAATTGTCAAGAATTCGAGTATCTGTAATGAAAGATTGTACTATGAAGAATAATAATGTATATGATAAAGATGAGTAGCGTAAGTGAAGCATATATGGAGATTGAGATATGCTATTATTAGAAAGGGCAGAATTTGATTATTATTATGCTTCGCTTTTAACTGAAACAAATGAATATTGCCCTGTCCTAAAAATGAGTGGTATTGTGTGAAATGTGTTTGTGTTGCGGGGAAAGGAATGAGAGGGATAGAAGGTTGCAATCTGATGAGTGAATTGTGGTTAGAGAGCTACTATATATGGTTAAGATTTTGTGTGATGAGAGTGATGGTTATATATATATAAGTTACATAAAGTCTATAAGGTTAAATTAAAGTTATGATAAAAAGTCAAAAATTAATGTTACACGTTGGTCGCACATTCCATTAATCCCCCAATATCTCACCCCAAGATCTAATGCCTATATATATATATGTAATGATTGTGAAGAGTATAAGTACTATTTTCATGGTATAATATAATACTGTAAATTGATGTTGGATGGGCTTATAAGGAATAGGGAGGTATTTCTATAGTTCATATGCCACATACTGCCCATTCGTAAGGATTTTTATATTTACAGTATGTCACCACCACTCACAAGCAGTAAGCTCCTATTATTCAAAGTGAAGTATGAGTATTATTGTTGTGTATATCTCAAAAGTTCACCCTTCTAGTAGCTCATATTGTGACGCAACAAGTATGACCACTAATACGCGAGTTGTCTATATTTGTAAGATAGATTGGAGGATTAAATTTCAGATAAAGTAATAACTAAGCTATGGAAGATGGAAGAGAATTTTTTACCAAATGTATGTATAGAGCATAGTACGTGAAATAAAAGAGTAGAAAAGAAATATAAAGAGTATATCTATCTCACAGCAATGAATCTATCCTGGATTGCCAAGTGAGCCGAAGTCAACACCCAAACTCGTGTTAGATACAGGGCACCCTTGTGCTACGAACGGTGGTTATCGGTAATCGTCTTAAAGGTGGGCGTACGCGAGTAATAAGTTACTCAAGCACTCGCGCTGACTGTACAATATATAATATGGTATCCTATTATTAAGGATAATGAGGATATAAAGCACCAACATCTGCTGGTACTTGAAAGATATATTAACACTTCAAAGTGGTCGGAGCTGGGAACAGTGATACAGGTTTATAAGCCTTTTTGGCCTTATTGTGACTATCGACCTGTCCAAAAGCAGTGAGTATAGATAAAATCAGAAACTTCTTCTCCCTATCTCCCGTGACGTCACATCATTCTGATCAGAGCAGTAGCTAGATCAGTATACTTACATACAAATGGGCGATTATGAACTCATATTGTATTAGCTGCAGCAACTGATAGATAAAAGAGGAAAGTCTTACACAGTCGTAAACTAGACTTCACAGTTCTTGAGGTATCGTCCCTTAAGAACGTTTTATATTATATACATATATTGATAAAAAAATTATGAGTGTATACCATAATATTTTTTTGTATCTAATGTTAAGGCCAAGATTTAGTTTTAGATGATACACAGGAGCTAGTACAGAAGGCTTAGATTTCAACATGAGAAAAAAACATACACAAATATAAACAGTAGTAGTAGAATAATAGTGAAAAGTTAGAAGTTAATTATTAGTATATGAGAAGGTAGATTCGTTAGTATATAGTGTATATTCATCTTTGTCAAAGATTTATGAATTTATCAAATTATTCTATCCATCAGCGAGAATTAAAATCGGAAAGATTGTTATAATAATAAAAAAATTATATTAATTTACTAGTAAATAAAAAGTAGAGTATGAGTAAATGTGATATGAAGTTAAAGATTATATGATATAAGTGAGTTATATTCGAGTATATTACGGAATACGAGTATGTAGATATTGATACTAATAGTTTATGAAGGTTAGCTAATATATGATATAAAGGGTAAT
The DNA here is from genome assembly GCA_015478945.1 of Trachelipus rathkii. NCBI lineage: Eukaryota > Metazoa > Arthropoda > Malacostraca > Isopoda > Trachelipodidae > Trachelipus > Trachelipus rathkii. The sequence continues at coordinate 15,832 of JABUQX010029381.1, read as the reverse complement.
TAATACAGTTGTTAAAAATGAGAGGTACAGATATAAAGTAAGTATAGATATAGAGATATTAAGATATAGATAAACCCTGGAATATACATATAGTAGAACACCATAATTGATCAGAAAAGATAAAGAAGTAATAAGTCGCTCCCCATATCAAACAATAATCAATCTATTGGAATTATCTGAACATGCTAGAGTGTTAAAAGAAAAGTGGCTAGAACACGATAAGCGTAAGCAACAAAGAATAAGAAAGGAAGAGAGATAAGCAAAAGGTAAGGAAAAAGGAGAGGAGTAGAGGAAATTTAAAAGGAGATATGAAAAATGACTCCGACGAGTCAATAATGCAATACTTAGAGAGTATGTCCGAGCGCGACAAGCCACTCAGCAAGAAGCTCACACTTCCAGTACCAAAGTTAGTCTCTTGAATGAGAATGTCTGCGACAAATTATATGAGACCATATGAGAAGCAACGGCGTTGTGTGATAGTATATGATAATATTTCGCTACAGTGAGACTCCGTGCTAACGTGCTAGGAGCCGTACTGGTCGATCTCGAATATAGTTATATTCTCTCGAAAAGAACATGATCTAAGAAATGTTGTACAGTTAATTTGATGAAGGGAGTTGTTATTTTAAAATCTCTTAGACTAAATAACCTTGATAATAAAAAGTTAAGAGACAGATTGAAATTTAAGAGAGCGGTAATTTTACTATTGCGCGTAATTATTTCTTGATAATACGGGTTGACGGGGCTGGCAGATAGAGAGCTGAATTTCATCCTGAAGTGCCTGATGAGATTAATGGATATATAATAGAAAAGGTTTGATGTTTATAAGAAAGAATATAATAAGGAGTATTAAGGAGGCGAAAAAAACTATGAGCCTAAAAATGAGGATTTAGCCTTTCAGTTAAGGAGGAGATTTATATCAGTCATATCACCAATTGATCACGATCGGAATTTATAGTTGAGGGAAAGGCAGATTCTTACAGCAGTTGACTTAGTATGATAGAATAGAAATTATGTCAGTAGGAGAACCAAGGAGGTTAGCGCACTTTCTTTGATGAAAGCCCGCTTTGCCGTCTAAGAGTATCCCCACAACGATTTCTAGCTGAAAGAAAATTTAGCGAGAGTGATAGGAAACGAGAATTTTCCCCATCGATAGGTACTGTCTCTAGTCTGAATGGCCAGAGAACAAGCACGAATCGAACTAGGATTATGAGGAAAGAAAGATTTAGTTATAGAATGAATGAATGAAGAAAGAAAAATTTAGCTGAAGAGGAAAACATGCTCATCCCATCAACGACTACAGCTCCCTTCCTCTCTGATAATCTTATACATCATCATTAATCCTTATGAGGTAGCCAATTTTCTATCATCAGCAAACTTGGGAACTTTTTATTCCAAAGTACACCTAGAATATACATAATATATTTATACATTTATATGAAGGAACAGCCACTTGAACTAAGTATAATAATACTTATAGTGGACCAAACTAAAAATATATGCGCACCTCACACCCTTTGCCAGTTATAACATTGCATCTATCATTTATTGATACTAGTTATGTTATTTTTTAGTAATAAATTTTATATACTTTAATAATAATAATTATATTAATATAATAATTTATAATATTTATATATTAAATTATTTATATATAATTTATAATATTATAATATATAAATTAATTAATTTATAATGTAGAAAACAAAAATGTCAATAGTTGCTCTTTATCTTTCAGTGCTTTTCAAATGCTATAAAAATATAATAAAAATGCTGAATTAAATAACACACTAATCTGAAATCCACACTAACATAAATTCTTTAAGTGGTAACCTCATGTAATTAAAATAAGTAAATTAATTAATATATTAAATTAATAATATAACATTCAATATAAGAACTATATAAATAAAAACACATCCTAATTAGAATAATAAGAATAACAATATAATGGTATAATTATAATTTTAAACTTTAAAAAATGTATGATTAAATAAATTAAAGTATTATATAAAATGGAAAAGTATACATAAATAAGTCTATTTGCTTGATATATGTATAATAGTTGGAAATAAATCGTCTATAGCTACAATTCTAACAAGGAAATACTTTTGATGTATGTTTCACATTATAATCTATAGCTAAACTTAAGCAAATTCCAACTTATAATTATGCTATACGGTAATAAATTATATTAAAAAAAAGAAAGATACGGACGAGAAGATATTGTCAGAATTAGAAATATTCTATTAATAATAAAAATAATAATTAATCTTTTAAAAAAGTGTGAACTTTTTATTATTGTGCTTCTAATCAAAACGTCTGATTCTCTACAAAGAAAATGATCGTAACAAACGATTTTTTTATCTCACACATGACTGTCTTTCGAAATTGCTCTAATCGGTCATCGCATCGGCGAAAAATATATAAAATCTCATCATTATATTCGACGGTCAACCAATTCTGCACTCTACCATTGTTACCGATTAGATGCTAAAGTTTGCCCCTCACTCAAATAAACCCAAGATTTTTCGTTTTTTTGTTGATTTGGAAACAATAGATAGTGCGGTATTGAGAGCTAATATCTTTTAGTAATTATTTTAAAAAATAAAGACGGGGCCATTAAATATATTATATTTAATATTAATATTTATAATAACTATATATATATAATATTATATATATATTATATAATATATTATATATAATATATATAATATTTATTATATTAATATATATAATATTATATAATAATATATTATAATATATATATATATACTATTATATTATATATATATATTATAATATATGTCCCAAATATTCGCATATATATACAGGTATATATATAATATATATCATATATTATAGTATAATATAATAAATATATATATATGTTGAGGTATTGATTAGCTATTATCTTCTCCTATTCGGATTTGGAGCTTCGTCTATACTATAACTTGACATCGTATAACCGTTAGTAGTAAGTAACATACTTACGCCTCCTAGTATATAATTTAGGGATCTATCTATGACCCGCGTATAGGGGTCGGTTAGTTATATCTTCTTAAATAATATTTATATTATTATTATTATTATAATATAGTATATATTAATATATGTAATAATATATATACTATACTATATATATATATAGTAATATATCATTAAATAATAATATATATATATATAATATATATAATAATTAATATATATATATATATATATAATAATATATATATATATATTATATATATATATATATATGATATTAATATAATTATAATGTAATATTAATATAGGATACTGACTTGTACTAGACCGGTAGCTATTTGAGATCAGCATTGGAAAACAGTTGACTTGATGGAAAAGGTAAATATGATACATGAAAGAAGAAACATAAATGAAGATAATCAGGCTTATAGTGAAACGCGCACATGAGTTTGTTCGAATAGAGGAATGAAAAACTCTCTTTAGGAGATGGTTGAGCCCTTAGATAACGTCTTCTGTTATTTGAACTTGAATATAGCATATATTCTATTCGTATCTTAATATTGAGAAGGTAAGAAATTTTATGAAAGCTGAATAAACATCTATTATTACACGACAATAAATCTTTTTTCTTACATTATAGACCTCACAATCTCACGTATCTCGGAGTAATTATACTCATCTATGAAGTTTTCATAATTAATTTATAAAATTAAGTTCTATAACCAAATGATATAATATTATTTATTCGTAAAAAAGCCGGGCTATGTCTACTCGAGAAAGAGTAACTATGTGCAATTACCGTAAAGCTTTTCTATCCTAAGGTATCCTTATTCAATTAATTATTAAAATTTATTACTGCTATTGATAAGTACAATTTGATATGCAAGACAATTTGATGAAAATAGTATCATTATTAGTAATTATATTATTGTAATGTATATATAATATAACAACTATATATAATTATATTGATGATTCTAAAATAAGTTAATATGAAAGCTACTTATTATAGGTGATTATGTATTGCTATAGTAGGTATATAGAATATATATGCAGTATATGAGAGAAGTATGTTCAGGCGCGATGAGAGAGGAGAGAGAGAGAGAGGTGAGACAGAAATAGAAGTGAGATAGAAATAGAGGGGTGAGGCAGAGATAGAGAGAGAGACCGAGGCCCAGTATGAAGCAGAGTTTATTATTCAATTACCAAAACGTTTTACAAATGAGAAAATTATATATATATATTTCAAACCAGACTTACTACTAACAAATAAACTTTCAAAAAAACAGGAGATTTACTATTATGATCTCTTACAGTTTATCTTAATGAATCCCTTGAAAGCAGAATTAAATACTCCTTTAATGGGTTCTACGATCATCGACTATTAAATAGGAGAAAAGCTTTTACCGTGCATAAGTGTGCTTCAGAAGACGTGATTCATGGAGGAAGTTATTAAATTCGCAAAAGAAAATCATTAATTTTAAGAATTATCCTAATTAATTTTATTGTGTATGTATTTGGAAAGAACCGTTAATAAACTCTTTAAGAGCTAAAGAATTTTCCAAGAAAAAAATATAATTTTTGAAAGTTATAGTTCTACGAACATTCCATTTTACAGAGACGTATGATATACTTACTACACCATATGATTTAACAGCACAAGAGTTAGTCGAGAAGGTTATTCTGATCAATGATATTCTTAGAGCACTTTCTCTCGGAATATGTCATACATGTCGAATCCATACACCACAAAATTAACACAGTACACATCGAAACGCTTCAGGTGCACACGTGCATCATTTAACACTCTACTACAAATAGTAACGACCCATGCGAAAGCAGTAGTTCCGTAAATAACTATATCGACATATCAGCTTAGTTTCTTAAGGGCCATCTCAAGTATCTCTTGGATAGTGAAGATATTAGTTATATCTAAAGGGACACACAAAACAATTGGTGCATTAGTGCGTCCAATAAATAGAATTAAAGCTTAGAAATTTCGGTCGTTGGAAGCCATTACAGAACACAAAGAAAGTGAAAAAAAGATATCAGGAAGTTGACACAAACAGCGAAAGAAAAATAACAAACAATAAAAACAACAACAACTCGAGAGTCCCAACTAAACAGGGCGATTATTTATATAAATGGATCCTAATGAATAATAATTGTAATGAAATAGATAATTATATAAATAATTAATAATAATAAAATTGAATAATAAAATATAATAATAATTAATAGATAATAAGATGGAACAAGAGCTCAGCAACTGAGAATTAATAGAAATAAAAACATAAAAACTTAAGTATGGTCAATGTTAAATATTCCGCGCTAATAATCGTGTGTGTTTGTGTGTTAAAGTGTAAATATATTAAGTATATAATATATATCATTATTAATAATACTATATATATATATATATATAATATATATAACTACTCATATTCTACTCAGATATATTAACTTATAATATATATAATATAATTATATTAATATATATATAAGTATATATATTAATTTATATAATATATATAAGTACTTTCATCTAATTATACCTAATATATATTAATATAATTATATATATATACTTACACAGTGCAAGATATAAAGAATTCAACTGCATCCCATAATGAAATAAGAAACAGGATCGTTATTTATATGTATTATTATCATTCAAAAAAAATTAATTTGAATTATTATTATGAAAAAACAATATCTATAATATATATATACTATATATATATATGATATTACTAATGTACATTCATAGGTCAATAGTTCACAGGAGGTGCACTGAAAATGTTCACCTTGAACCTGGATACACAATTCTTGTGGTGTGATTTCCACAATCGCATTGAGAAAACGTTTGCCAATTCTTGTGGTGTGATTTCCACAATCGCATTGCGAATGTTTGTTTTTAACTCCTCAATTGTATGTTTGTTGTTTCTGTAGACCTTCACCTTTAAAATTATACCCCACATAATATAAAATATTACTATTATAAATGAAATCACAAGATTAGACAGATCGAGCGTCGAATTTAGTCGTACTCACTGAGAGCCAATATAATAATCTGCGAGAAAAACTGTACTGATTCTCTATCCTCAAAAACTTCATGGAACCACACTACATCGTGAAAACCAAAGCTAAGTATATGATGCTAGCTATGCATTAGCGTCATTACTTGCTTGAAAAACTGCATACTCAGTTTACTTCCTCCGTTATAGCTGATGACTAATAATGGTTTGAAAACCTTTCCATGTTAATCAATACACTTGTCTAGTACTAGTCCACTAGGTTAAATAAAATGGGAGATATACAAAAACATATCCGTCTTTCCTGAACAACTGCACAACAAAACAGCCTACTATTTTCAAAATATCATATGTACTAATTGACTACTACAAATAGCGTTCCCTGGATTATCTGAATTTGAAACTCAAAATAGCGGTTGTTTTGAGAGGCTATGACGTCTAAACCGCTAAGGTGAAACCATGCTTCGACGAAGATTAAGTAAAGATGTGGAATCACGAACAGTAACCAATATCATGTTACAAAAAAACATTTCCTCTCTACCTGCTTCAGCTACACTAGATATGATATCGTTTGTTGTAGGTTACTCAACTGCACGCGTATTCTGTATTATGCGATACTCTACTGATGAATATATGTCAGTCACAAAACTCTTTCTTACAAAATATTCTCTCTGGCCATTGTACGTTTCCCTGATGTTTAAATGAACGTCGCTGCTATATCTCGTGAATTTCTGTGAACATATCTAATACCCATGATGCCTGCACTACGGTGCGTTTTCGCTGCAACGAACAAACTTGATTTCTTCTCCTTAAGTTACGATATTATATGAGCAAAAGTAAGTTAGCGATAACCATCTACAAAACGCTGTTATGCTCGAAATTTACTAATCAATTTTGCACAACACTCATTTGCGGAATCACAGATGTGCATTGAGACGTATTCTTATATTACATGTATATCAGTCGTTAATGACGATTACATCCGCAAACATGATATACTGTCTATGAACAAATTCTCCACACATATATATCACCTTTTGTTGGAATATAGTTGTTATATAACAGCATTCTTAGCAGACCTGTATTTACATTACTTATAGCGCAGAAATTCGACTACTGAAACGTCGCACAGATCAATAAAATAATGAGTGAGAGTCTAATTGATATCCGAACTTCCAGAGAGTTCCGCAACATAGTCGATTAAGATATGCAATAACGACTTGAAGACTATCTAACAATTATGTAATTTCTCAATTATAGAAAAGTACATATAAAAATTAATAAAATATTAGTTAAAAAACATTGGATTGTCAATCTACATACATAATAATAATAATGATAATAATCAATAATCAATATAATTATATATTATATAACATATATATAATAATACAATTATTATAAATATTATAGATAAATTAAATAAATATAATAAATTATAATAATGTTATGATATATAATTACGACTTCAACTAGTCCTATAGCTAAATAGTTTTATTATATATACGATAGAATGTAAGATTTTCTCCTCGTAGCTAAGTGATAAGCAAGTTCACTATAGTCTTATTTCTTTCTACTTTGAAATATTTCTATATCTAACTTATAATAAACTACAAATCATATATTACTATTGTTTACAGAATCTATATCATGAAAAATATAGCTATAAGTAGACCAGTTTCCGCTGAATCTTACTTTATAGACTAATATATGAGTTATTTGACTTAGACATTTCTGTGTGATAATAAAAAAAACTTAATTAATATTATATCTATATATATTTAATATTTGTATGGAATCTTATCTAACCTATGTGGAGTATGTTCCTATATATATTATATATAGTTAAATAATATATATAAAGTATATAATATATTATATTAATATTTAATTAGTTATATAATTAATATATGACTCATTCTAATCAATAGATACTTCAAATAGAATTTATCTATAAGAACATATCTTTTTTACAAAACCATTTGTATCCCTTCCCCCTCTCTCAAAATCCATCTTATGAACCTCTTTTTTTTTTTAATGTCCACGTTCTTAAAATTTCCCAAAAGAGGATCAAACAATGCTCTCTAGAATTAGATAGGGTAAATATATATATATACCTCCTTATTACATCTCCAGTTCACAGAGCGTATATTCATTAGCTAAAAAGACATTAAGTCTATAGTTTTACTTGTCACCTACCGTGTGTTCCGTAATAGAGCAAGAATTTTTCGTGTCTCTCTCAGTTTGGAACATTTAGAAACCTCTTCGCGTATTCTGTCTTCTTTCTATTATAGACCAACAAAGATCTCTTGTCCTAGACCCGAATGTTTGCAGACTATACGTGTCTGAGTGAACATTTCTAATAGAAAGCACCTTATTACACCCTCCCCATTCGCATGTGACGCGCGCCTATTTCCTCACAAGGCCTGACCCTCAAATAATGAAGTATAATAAACATAGAAATATAATATACTAAATATAAAAAATAAAGAACAATAATAATGCATATTAACTCATATTTAACTTTATATTATCAATATTGCGTTCTTTTCACAAACGTCCACATAATGCAACATATTCTTTGAAAAAGTACCAACCATCTAACTGTTTTATAGCCTGTGTCGAGCTTTCTCTACTATTCAAGCAACGGAGTTAATATTATCTTTCTACATTATTTAACGTTCGGGATACAGTTCTTATTAGCAGTGTCTTCTCTTTTTACTAATACACTGTCTATATAGATCTCTCCCTAGTTGCTCTTCTCTTTGTGTAGCGTGCGATTTATCATGTGAGTATATTGCATTCTTTTTCTCAGTAAAATTCTTATATAGAGTGGAGCTGAATATGCACATTATATCTGTTTTTTTGGCGAGTCGATAATAGTTTATGAACCTTATTTGATTTATCCTCGCGTTCAATCCCACCTGCAGACGGCTGAGCTATAAAATATCTTAACTCTACTATGTACATATTTTTTTTTATTTTGACAGAAAATTCACCTAGAAAGATTCCATAAACGCATTGTTACACATTTTCCATATGTTTTATAATCTGTTCATTTAATTAGGGGTTAACTATTAGTATTTGCTAATTTGTAAACGCTTATTGAAACTCTTCTATTATCCGCAAATTTTCTATTATATGGCAGTATATCACCAACATTGATTTATTAGTTATTACAGGTATTCTAATAATTCATCCATACATCTCATACCTTATTTTATAAACAAAAATTTTACTGTTAAAAGCCCATCTATTTATATCATCATTATTAATAATCTTATTTTAAAAGGATAATTGAATTATACTTCCATTATCCACTGTATACTGTATACTATGTAAAGTTATCGACTATTATTATTAATATTACTATATCTCTACATTTGAATATTATTATTATTCACTATTATTTACTATTCATAATTGTGGGAAAGGTTGCGCTGAGTTGATGGATGAAATATACGTATTCTCTAATCTCTTTTTTTCAGTGTTAAGCATTATTATTATTCATTTATCTACTACTAAGATAAATAAGTCATAATAACACCATTAAATCAGATTAATTGAAATATTTCCTTATAATAATAATAAATTATGTTATATTTTTTATTGATATTTTTATTATTCATTACTGTTCGTATACATCGGCTTATATAAAATCTAAGAATTCTAGTAGTATTTTCAAAAACTGCTGTTAACAGTTGGTAATTAAGATAAATTTTTCTACTTAATAATATATAGTACTCATTCATTATTGCCCAGACTTTAACGAGTATTGATTATTATTTATACTGTATGTTATTATAAGTTTACACTTCGAAGTAATACTAAATGGCTTGAGTAATGTTTATTATATTTAGAACTCTTCCCTTAATTCAAGTCCTCTTTCTCCTCTCACACAATAAAACCAACGAGATGGTACTAGAACTAATATCTTAGAAGGACTTCTCCTAGGTAATTGGAACGCGATATTTGGATTATTTTAGAAATATATATATATATTATAGAATTAAAAATTCCTATGTATATTATATATATATTAGGTTTATATATATATACTAATATTATAATATATATACTATATATATATATATATTATAAAGTAGTGAGATATTGAACACTATATATATATATATAGATACGTATATATATATATAATATGTTAAATCTCAATCAGTTCGTTTATGTAAAAGTTTTATATACAATGTAGAATAAAATCGAGCTCCACCTCAACACTAATTAGTAATAGTGGATGATTCACCGTTGACGTTGGTAATAAATATAAATGGTAATCCTTTTCTTGCTTCAGTTGATTAGAATCGAGGAGAAAAGGGTCAGATGTAAAAAAAAAGAGATTGAGCTTTATCTCTTAAAACTAGTATTAAATTAATAAAAAAAAAGAAAATATTAAATAGGATACAAAATGAAAAAAATTGATTAACTATTATATAGGTATATAGATAGATAATCAATAATTATTACTACATTATATTGGTTTATTGATCTATGATTTACATTATGCTTTCCATTATTATTAATTAGTAAAAATAAAATGCCTTTGATAATTTATAGTTTTAAATAATTTTATTAATATATTTATGATAATTATTATTGTCCATTTATTTTCATTATTATTATTATTATTATCGATAATCAATCCTTATGCTGTCATTTTCCATTTTCATTATTTAATTAATTTGTTATATAATTATTTAGAATTAATATTTAATTTAATTTATATTATAATTATTTAATTATTATTATATTTATATTATATATTATTATTATTATTATATGATTTTATTA
>JABUQX010029381.1:0-2500 GCA_015478945.1 Trachelipus rathkii | reverse complement strand
TATATATAATAATAATTATAAATAATGTATAATAATCTAAATAATTATATATTATAAATATAAAATTAAATTAAAATAATTATAATATAATTATAATTTATAAATATAATAATATATAATAAAAATTAAGAATAATAATAATAAATATATTAAATAATAATAATATTTTTACAAAATCATTTACATTCATTTTACAAATATTTAACAAATTATAATAATTGAATATTTTTAAATAAAATAGTAACATTGAAAAAATGGTGTATTTATTTTACCATTGTAATATTTTTTATTATTATTATATATATCTATAATATATTTAATATTTGATAATTTATATATATTGATTCTTTATACGCACTAATAAAAAATTTCCATATATAATATTTAATATAATATATAATATTCTTTATATAGATTATTGTATATATAATTTTACCTCTCTAATATATATAAACAAATATTATATAACGAAAACTTTTATATATTTATAAATCATCGAATAGGAGATACTATTTTTTAGTTAGATAGCAAATCCGATAAATAATTAGTGATATATTATAGTCCATTAGCTACTCAAAACCTAGTTTCCTCTGATATAGTGATAATTAACCGCCTATGATTTATATAATATACTATATTAATATTAATATTAGTACTTATAACCTCTGAATCGGATACTATATAGTTTATCGGTTCTTAGTTACACAATAGAACATTGCACGAACTTACCGAGCTCAAAACCCCTTCTTTCTTTAAGAATTTGAAGTGGTCATTTCAAGGTATAGTAGAAGAAGAAAGAAGAGAAGAAAGAAATAATGAGAAGAAGAAGAACGAAGAAAGAAGAAGCCTGTAAAACGAGCAGAAAAAAGGACTTATCCAATGTCCATACACGTATAGGGATTACACAAAGAGTTTTGCAACCAACCAAACTTTAATGAAACTTTTCAAGGCTTTCCGGAACTTTGGCGCGAGCAAACTTGCCATTTCTATAATGATAGTTTTGTGCAATATTTTACATGATTTACTCGTATTCTCATAAATTTTTTCAAGGGATTTAATATTTCAATGAAAGCGGATCGCACACACCACAAACGTCCAATATTTAACGTGTATAAACCTCAACCAATAAACCCTTTCGATAAATATCAGAATAATACTGAAGACAGAACTATCAATAACACTATCAATATCTAATATGATATTAATATATATATATATAATATTAATCATGTATATATTAATTAATTAATAATATATTATAGTTAGTAATATATTATTAATATATAATAATATATATATATATAATGAATATATTATATATAATATAAATAATATATTATATATATAATATATATATATATATATAGTATATATATAATATATATATATAATATATATATAATTAATATATATATATATATTATAAATCTTTTAAAAATAACAACAAATAAAATAAATATATATTAGACGAAGTTCCACCCGTCAGTATCCACCGTGGAGTATATATATATATATATATGAAGGCCGAAATTAGAAAATATTGTTTAAGTTATTTAAATTATAATATAAATTAGTTAATGCCTTAGTTTAAAAAAATAAATACGAAGATAATTAAATTTTACGATCCTTCACACAGTTGGTATTATTTTTAAACAAATAAGGTTATATATATATATATAATAAATCTCATATATAAAAGTGAGTTAAAATCGCATAAAGATGGCTGATTACTATAGGTGAGAGTCTACTCGGCCTTCCGAGGTGACGACGGGGGGGACTTCCGTTCACCCTATACCTACCTCTGTTCTCCCCGCGCTCGCAGCCCCTACTATAACTGGTTAGGATAATTATTTTAAAATAAATTTCCCAGAAAAAAATAAAGTCAAAAAAAAAAAAAAAAAAAATTATAATTAATAAAACCCTTACATTAAAATATTCAGCTGATTCCAAATATATTATATATTGTTATTACTGTAGGTGACTACTGCCGTTCTCGAGTTACTTGATGTCAGCTTTAGACACAATCTGACCATATTATATATATATAATATATTATATATATTACTAATATATTATATAATATATATAACTAATATATATATAATATATATATATACTTAATATTAATTATATCATATATATATATATATTATATCATAATATATATATTTATATATATATATATAAGTTAATATTAATTTATATATATTATATTATAATATATTATATTATATTAATATATAAGATATATATTAATATAGATATAATTAGGGCTCTGCCCTAGTTTATAATATTTGTAATTTAATCTGTAATATTAAGTATATATTATAATATAGTATATATAATATATAATAATATTATATATATATATAATTAATATAATATATATGGACAATCTATTTCTTATCAACTTAAAATAATATATAAGTAACTCAAACTGCGTCATGGTATAAACTATATAGAGTAGATTCCATTTAACATATCAACTACTAAGCAGATA
>JABUQX010029380.1:67500-75000 GCA_015478945.1 Trachelipus rathkii | reverse complement strand
CGACAGATAAGTGGCAAATAAAATTTTAATAGTAAAAAGTGCAAGGTTCTTCTTTAGGTAACTCTCAAATAGATATTATTTACAACTACGATATTGTCAATGGGATGTTTTGCTTGGAAGTCTTTGGACCAACAAAAAAGATTTAGTGGAGTATAAGCTAGCATCTGAAGTGCTATCAGTGTTTGGGAAGCAAAGATAAAGCTAAACTAAGATGTTTCAGTTATAAGTAATCCCAATATGGTTACAAAAACTAACAAGTATATAAAGTAGTCTGCTATAATAGCATATTTTAGGTCAGTATTAGGAGTATTGCGCACAAGTTTGGGCCCTTATTTAAGAAAAGACCTAAGTATGCTGAAGAGAGTGTAAAGTGCATGCAACAAGGATGATTTTGGTCTTCGAGGGTAAGAGCTATGGGGAGAGGTTGAAGGAGTTAGGGAATGTTTTCCTTAGAAAGGCGATTTCTCATTCGTGAGAATTTTGTAGCAAATGACTTATCTATGCTATTTGTCAAGTGAAGTCATTTCGATTAAAAAAAATCAGTAAACAGTGCTTGAAAAGGTGACCAATTTCAAAAACAAAGGTTTGTTGAAAAAAATGAAAATTCTTACAAGAATGAATTAAAGACACAGAAAAAACATTCAGAAAACCGACTTTTCGAAGGTCAGAAAAATCTACCGTCTGATTCTTTTCCTATCAAAATTGGCTAAAAATTTCGAATTTTGTCCACCCTTAGGGGTGGTGAAAATTGGGGTCAGCCCAAAGCAAATAGTGGACCTGCCCTTTATTGAAGTAATATATATATATATTATATATTATATATATACTATATATATATTTTATAAGTTATATAATATATAATATATATATATTATAATATATATATACTATATATATATAGTATATATATATATATATATACTATATATACTATATATATATATATATATAAAAAGAAAATTTAAAACCACTAAGAAACTTAAATAGGAAAATCAAATATTTAAAAAAGTAAACAGAGTTAGTTATACGTTTCGAGGACTAGTACAACGTACTCCCTCCCTCAGAACCTTAAATGGAAAACTAAAAATAAATTTTTACAAATATAAAATAATAAAAATTAAAAATATGAAATATAAAGAAATGAAAGCAAATTAACAGATGGGCAACATAAAATTATTCACAAATAAATTACTTTGAATGACTAGAATAGTAAAATTTTATCAAGATATGAAATTTCTTGCTATTAAGTTTCAAACATTAAAGAATCACTCGGAAATATTTAAAATTAGATCTTAGTGAAATGAACACAAGATTCTAAAATGATTAGATTTTGTGTCCTTTTTGAATGAATACAAAAAAAGTTGCACTCTCCAGCATTAATGATGTTCTCATTCTGTGATAGATGATTTCTAAAAATGGCATTTTGGTCATTATCCCTTCTAAACCTCACCACCATATTTAGTTCTAATCAGACCTTCAGGTCTTTCACGTTTCACGAAATATGAATATATTACAAAATCACAAGGTTTTAGTAAACGCCCCAGTCTATTTTCAAATTTAGTGTTATTATTTATCAAAATTTGTGATAGCGTATCGCGTGAAAACCTGCATATTACTATAGTGATGTGAAAAATAGGTGTTTTAAACATAACAAGTTTAGTCAATTAATTGAGTGTGAGGAATGGCCATGACTTTAACGTTTATCATTTAGAAATGGAAGTTGTTCTATTAATCCCAAATAGCTAGAATAAGCCTGTTTGTACTTCTTAGAATATAACAGAATTTGATGAGGCTAAGTTCTAAGAGTGTACGAAAGATAATTATCCCGATAATCCATCATTACCTAACCCCCTCGACTGATTTAAATCTATACACATTACTCAACATTCCTTCCCTTCATCAAACAAAGCTTAATCATATTTTAACTGTCTGATTACCTTATACATACACCAACTTGGTATAACTATGAATTTCTTGTATTTAAAGAAACGTATTACTTACACACAATACCTGCTCTCCTCACAGAAATGCAATCACCTTCTACCATTCTCGTATTCTCAAAAATACCCCAACAGCCTGATTTTCATTACCCTCCCTTTTTCGATACCATCAACCATTTATTCCTTGACATTCCATGTACCATACGATATACATTTCGCCGAAAGAATAGAAGGTCTCTTACGGCGGATCACGAACCTTCTCCTGGCAAAAAGTAAGGGGGTAGTCGGGGCAGCCAACCCACTTTACCACTATTCTGTGGTCTACTTCAACGACACGCAAACACATTACGCTGTGGGCAATTCTTTTCTCCCACAACTAGTAATATATATATATATTATATATATAATATTAATATAATATATATATATATATATATAATATATAATATATAATAATATATATATATATTATATATATATATTTATATATATATATATATATTATATTATATATATATATATATTATATATATTTATAATATATATATATATATATAATATATCATATATAATATATATATATATATATATATATATATAGTTATATTATATATATATATATATATTATAATATATATATATTAATATAATATATAATATAATAGAATATCAAAAACTCACTCTCACTCACACATATAATATACCTCATGAGTATACCGTAGTTACAAGTACTCAAATCTGCGGCGCGATGACCTGGACAGAGTATATCCCTATACACCACCATGGTTACGCTATATAAGTTATGATACTGACAATACGACAGCCTGCAATGTGAGTAGATGTATAGCTCGCTAAGCACCGACCTTGGCGAGTGACTCTGACCTCTCAACCAGTACTGTATACAGACACCTGACATGCAGCGTTAGCAGTAGTTTATCAACGATACACTAAATCCCAGGTAATAGTCTAACCCCCCAGCTCTACACTTCACTCTCCGAACGACAAGATAAGTAGTGAGTAGGATAGTACTATATATATATATAGAAATATATTATATATATATTTACAGTATATATATAATTATTATATATATATACTATATATATATATAATATAATATTATAACCTAATATATATATATATATAATTATATATATATATATATATATATATATATATATATATATATTATATAATATTCCACTATAGATCCATTAGGCATCGCGTGAATCTAAGAGTAACAGGTGACGCACAAAAAACAGAAATCTATGATAGTGTTCACCTACCACCATACAACGTATTAACCTTAAGCTAATATAAGCCTTATATATTAAATATATACTACAACAAACACGTATACCGATCAAAGCTCGCATCTGACTATATATATATATATATTATTATTATTATATATATATATATATATAGTATATATATATTTAAATATATAGTATACATATAGATTAGTGCTACGATAGACGTAGCCTAAATGACCCCTATATATATATATACATATACTATATATTATAATATCATACTAATATTTACCATCACTTAAATCTACAGTGAAGAAGGTGATACACTTGTTAGTTCGAAATCCAACTAAACAAACATGACACACCGTGATATCCGTAACGTGACGTCACGAAGCAGTTACTATACCAGCAATTCAGAGTACTACTGCATGCCGCTAAGGAAGATATGTGAGACGTGAGACTCTAAGAAGCATCGAATACCGGAGCAGTTCAAAGTATATTTATATATATACCAGAGCACTACATACACTCCACGATCTAGCTAGTCAAAAGCATAGGAGTCGGAGCTCGACTCTCTCATAATAGGTAGTGCACTGTACACGTAGTTGGAAGGCTCTCACGGTGTATGGCTCTCTCTCACGCGATACTGACGGGTAGGTGACAAGTCAGTATAACGTATCCTGATGAGTACATAATATATATGAAAATAATTATTCATACAGTGACATGTACTATAGGGCGTGTCATATACGTGTTCACGATAGTTCGGTACAATTATCACTCACTCAATAATAATAATAATAATAATAAGCGTAGGATGAATAAGGTGCCTCACTCACGCATACAGTAGTGGAACCTATTGTATGATAATATAAATTATATAACATTTATTACTCATCGTCAATAGCGTGTGAGCTCCTCACTCATAGGGGACGACACGTCAAAACGTCACACCCTCAGTCAGAAATAATATCACAACGATACACGATAGCTAGGGACGTCGCCTCACCTGACAAGCAGTGAGGAAGCTCAACTCGAGACTACTCAATATAATCAGTACAGATGTATGACATCACCTACCAGGTAACATCAGATAGGTATAGCGTACCTAACAGCAGCCCAGGGTAACTATAGGATAGCGACGAGCTATACCTAGCTGAACAGAATCCGTAGTAAGAAATACGTTGAGTTGATAACGAGGTGTAGTTCGAATATACCAGGCGCGTAATATAATATATAATGAACGCCTAGCCTCAAGTGCACTATGTTGGAGATAAAGTATAACGTACCATCACTATAATACTCAGCATAGCGGGGGCTCTCAGTAATATACCATATATAATACTCAGGACTCTGACATCAATAATAAGTAACACTCATGTAGGATAGGTAGGCTACGCTATACTATACTATATATATATTATTATATAATATATATATGATATATATTATATATCATATATTTCTATAATATTATTCATATATATATATATATATATATATATATATATATATATATATATATATATCATATATATATATATAATATATATTATTAATATATATTTATATTATATAATATATATCTTAGTTATAACTATTATATATAATATATATATATAATATTATTATATTATTTATATATATAGATAATAATATATATATATATATATTTATACTATATATAATATATATATATAATATATATACTATATATCGTAAGTTAAATAAACTGGTTGTTTTTATTATATACCATAAACTAGCGTCACACAGTTATCACACGCATCTATAAAGTGATTAGATAGCCGACGTCAGGCTGAATCACTCAATATCAGTACTCTCACCAGATAACATAATAACTCATCCGAGTGAGCTCACCCGAATACTTCAAGTAGATAAGGAGGATACGTAGTAATATAAGCGGGATCCTCAAGCAGGGTGGGCCATATAGGGTATCGTATGAGTGAGAATAACTGATGGTGGATAGGGAACTACGTCGAGTAGTGATGAGTGATGATAAACCACACGCACGGGCTCCTAGAGGCCATACGGGGCTAGGCAGGAATATATATATAAGCTGTTGAATACCAAATCACCACGCCACGGCGCTCACTCCGTAACGTCATGGTTGACTGCACACTCACTTTATGTAGGAAGATGTGCTCTCTCACATCATCATAAATATATGGGTAACAGACTCATGAACCATGAACCGCTCACTACTGTACACCTCTCACAACTCCACAGTGATGCAACCATGAAGCAGGCAGAGTTACATCTACGTACAGCAATCTTTACGAGACACAAATAAACTTCATTCACCAGTCACGAATAATGTGAGAATAGAGATAGGACAGCCTCTCACTAGTTTGCAGCACACACTCTCGCCATATGTACATATGATACAAATACGTACCTCTAATACATTAACACACACTTCCCATCTCGCGTATTCGTATATATATACTATACACAGCCTCTCTACTAACAAAACAATTAAGACTGAAGATCATCCTCTACGTAGAAAGCAACATCTGGCTCTATAACAGAGGATAATACATAATACTCTATAGTACAAGCCAGCGACATTGCTATATATTGTGGATAGACACTACACTGTTTTCTCAAGAGCTACTCTCTGCACCGCTCATAATATAACTCGTCATACAGCAAAGCCGAAAGTATGCATTCGCAGTACTCTACCTCTCACACAGCTACCGAGATAAGATCACCTGTTGAGGATCGAAGACACACAGAATACTCATCGCAAATATAATCTCATAGATCGGTACTGTCTACAACCGGACACTGAACACGGCTGTTACGCCCTATCTAGCTGATACTCTACTCCTTGCCTCTAACACCGATTTTCCACAAGATCTATAGCGACCCGAAGGTGCTAGGGCAGGAGCAACAGAAATAGGTTGTGGAGGAAAACATACATACCTAGCCATCCTCGCATATTTTATCGCATACGAACTTCTAAGATCTCTCTCATCCTCACTATACACGTTACGGCTATCTATCGTTCGCACACACACAATGCCATGAAATGATATATAGGAAGTGATAGATCGTAGTGAGATAGTAATACCTCTAAGCGCATCAATTAACAAACACCACCCCCGTGTCCCAATATACGCGCCCACCTCATATATCTCCCGCCAATATATAATAATATACTACGCTGCTATATCAAAAATCAAACACCATCCTACAACCACACACACTCACACTCTTCCAGTAAGGAACGCGAATACTTTACACGGGGCGTTGCAATTATACTATTGATACCGTCTCAGCCACTCAACACCCGTTTTCACCAATTTCGTGCCTACACACAATCTCTCCATTTTCGTCATCTATCAGCATCATTTGGTTGACACGAGAAATATTGTGCTTACACCAAATATAACCTTCATTTGCTTTTGGAAACGACGTAAAACATGTATGCAAACGCTGGTTGAGAAAGAACTATACTCTCTAATCTTGGAAACACGCTCCGACGAAGAGTTACACATATTCAATGAAGATAGATATAATTAGAGAGACTCACCATGGGCGTATAATGATAATAAAGTAATGCTTTCGAAGTATAACTCCTGGCGAGATATCGACACTAGCGAATAGATATATATAAATTGCAATGACTATGTTTATGGCTGATAATGGTCATCCAACTATACTGTCAGATACTAATAGCGACTATCTACGTGAGATCGACTACAGGAAAAAAACGAAATAAAGCAAGGACATTTATTCTCAACTACACCAATATTTTCTTCACACATACTCTACAAAGCGCGTCCATTAGACAAACACAGAGAGCGCACAAACATCATGCTCAACAATCCAAGAACTTTGATAAAAACACTGAATACTCAAGAAGAAGATTTGCCTATATACTGTAGCAAAGCACTCCACTCAGCTGTATAAACTCTCTCTCTTTCTCTTCCTACAGAATACAAAATCTCAATATAAAAAACAGACAATCATATGCGAAGAGCATACTTAGTCACCAGCACGAGATACACACACCACCACGCATTTCAAACAACTCACATTCATATAAAAAATATTATAACACCATATAATATAGCTTTACGATTACATAATACAGGTGACGTCTGACATGTACGCTAAAACCATGATCGCAAACACACTCCACTTTTAACATTATCATAATACACAGTTATATACACACTTTAAAAAGATGACTAACACTATTTATTCTTAATGATACATAACTGTTAAACGTATTCATCACATACTGACCTACCACACAAGTCAAGCGTCTAAGAAAG
>JABUQX010029380.1:42500-65000 GCA_015478945.1 Trachelipus rathkii | reverse complement strand
TTGAAGTAGACCACAGGAATAGTGGTAGTTGGGTTGGCTGCCCACTACCCCTTATCTTTTGCCAGGAGAAGGTCGTGATCGCCGTAAGAGACCTTCTATCTTTCGGCGAAAATGATATGAATCGTATGGGTACATGGAATGTCAGAGGAATAAATGGTTGGATAGGTGATCGAAAAAGGGAGGGTATAACAGGCTGCTTTGGGGTATTTTGAGAATACGAGAATGTAGGAAGGTGACTTGATTTCTGTGAGGAGAGCAGAGTATGTGTAGTAAGTAATACTTTCTTTAAATACAAGAGAATTCATAAGTATACCAGAGTTGGTGTATGTAGTAATGGTATCGAAGTTAAAAATATGATTAGCTTTGTGTTGATGAAGAAGGAGATGTTGAAGTATGTGTTAGATGTTAAATCAGTGAGGGGGTTAGGAATAGGATTATCGGATAATTATCTTTCGTACATTTAGAAACTTAGCCTATCCAAAATTTTGTAATTCATAAGAAGTACAAACAGGCTTTTTCTAGCTATTTGGGATTAATAGAACAAATTCCATTTCTAAATGATAACGTTAAAGTCATCCCATTCTCACCTCAATTAATTGACTAAATTTATGTTTAAACACCTATTTTTGACATCCACTATAGTAAATTTCAGTTTTCCGGATACTTATCACAAATTTGATACAAATAATAATACGACTAAATTTGAAAAGAATGGGGGCGTTTACAAAATTCCTTGTGGATTTTGTAATAATTCATATTTCGGTGAAACGTTAAAGACCTTGAAGGTCTGATTAGAACAACATAGGGGTGAGGTTAGAAGAGGAAATGACCAAAATGCATTTTCAGACATTGATTTTTTCACACGAATGGAGAACCATTCATTAATTGGGAAGTGCAACTTTTTTGTTTATTCCAAAGCGACAAAAATCTTATCAATATTAGAATCTTTTTTCATTTCAACTAAATCTAATTTTAACATATTCCGAAGGATTCTTTAATTGTGACCTAATAGCAAGAGATATTTCATATCTGACATAAAATATATATTTATCATTCAAGATAATTTATTGTGAAGTAATTTTAGGTTGCCATCTGTTAATTGCTTTCATTTTTTATATCTTCATATTTTTAATTTTATTATTGTTATTTTTTCAATATTTTTATTTCCATATAAGTTCTGAGGAGGAGACGTTGTACTAGTCTCGAAACGTAAAATAAGGGTTTAATTTTTAATATTTTGATTTTTTCTTTTTAGTTCTTAAGTGGTTTTAAATTTCTTTTATATATTATATATATATATACTATTATATATATATATATATATATATATATATAATATATACATAATATATATATATATATATATTATATATATATATATATAAATATATATTATATATATAATATATATATATATATATATTACTAATTACTTCAATAAAGGCAGGTCCACTATTTGCTTCGGGCTGAGCCATATTTTTCCTTAAACTTGGCGTGATATTCTTAATTTTAGCCATTTTGATGGAAAAGAAGCAGACTGGTAGATTTTTCTGACCTCGAAAACGTCGTTTTCGAATGTTTTTTGGTCTGTATTCATTCTTTAAGAATTTTCATTTTTTTCAAACACCTTTGTTTTTCGACATTGTTCTTTTTCAACTGTTACTATATTTTTCGAATATGACTTCAAACTTGAAATATACATAATTAATAGGTCAATTTGACATTAGCTACAAAATACAAGAAATGAGAAATCGCCTTTCTAGAGAAAACATTCCTAACTTCAGCCTCTCCCCATTAGCTCTTACCCTCAAGACCAGAAATATCATCCTTGTTGCACTACTTTACACTATTTCCAGCATAATTAGGTCTTTCTTAAATAGGGGCCGCAAACTTGTGCGCATACTCTAATTACTGACTAAATAGGCTTATTATCAGCTCTTATAACTATTGTTTAGTTTTGTAAACCATATTGCGAGTTTATTTATACTCTAACATCTATTAGCTTTAGTCCTGCATCAAACACTGAATAGCTCTTCAGATTGCTGTTATACTCCCATCTAAATCTTTTTATTTTGAGCTCCACAGCTCAAGCCATCCCATTTCACTATCGTAGTTAAATATTCATATTTGATTACCAAACGAAGAACCTGCACTTTCTCATATTAAAATTTATTTGACCACTTATCTGCGACCTAAGAAGTTTATCCAAGAATCATTTTAGAATCTTATATATATACATCATTATTTCCTTAATAAGGTAGCACTTTGGTTATATCTGCCAATTAGAAAACTTTCATTTTAAGCACCCTTGATCTAAGATTATGTTATTAATTTAATTTATATATATATTTATCGAGAAATATATAATCTTTCTTGTTCTCATAAAAAATATATATATATATAATATATATATATATATCATATAACTATATAATAATATATAATATAATATATATATATATATATATTATATATATATAATATATATATTATTTATATATATATATATATTTATAGAATATATATATATATATATATATTATATTATATATATATATATATATATATATAATATATATATATATATATATATAGTAAGGAGTGGGAAACTGACAGCCAGAATGTTGCAACCGGATGTTGCAAATGTTGCAAAGCAACATTTTGCAACATTTGGTTTTTGACGTTTGATACGTCAAAGTTAGGGTTTTTAAGGTCGGTGAGACCGAATTTAAGGTCTGGAAGACCGTTTTCAGAGGTTTAGCCTCCCTAAAGGGGGCGGAGCCCCCCAAAGTGTTTTTTTGCATTCCTAGAAGGTGTTTAAATTGACGATTAGATCATTTTTGTATGATTCCCAATCGATTTATCGTGATCGAATACCCCTAAATCGATGTTTAAATCGTCTTTCTACGTGCTCTGGTTAACTTTTTACATTAAAAAATGTAATCGAAAGAAAATAATTACTATAATTAACATTCGATTAATCGTTGTAGTAAGCAGGGCTGCGGAGTCGTAAAATAAATTTTTCGACTCCGACTCCGACTCCGACTCCACTTAAACAAAAAATTTTCGACTCCGGACTCCGGACTGGTCCGTTACTCCACCTTAAACAATAAAGAATTCTCATAGGGACATAACTCGAGCTCCCGGTACTCAGAATAAACATAAACAAAAATTTTCGACTCCGCTCGACTGCCGCACTCCGACTCCGACTCCAGCAGTGCAAATTCAAAAATTTTCGAACTCTGACTTCAGAATTGTGCTTACGTGGTATTAATCAGTAAAATAATTTTTTCGGCTTAGATCAACAATTTTTTTCTCTGCTGTGCTTTGTGAGAAACTCAACTAAAAATATACAACTTTCCAAGGTAGACATCTAATCTCATAACTCCTCGTCTATACAAAATGTAAAGTTACACGTAAAGGAAATAAGGATGTTAGAGCTCGACAACATGAACAAAAACAAATAGTATTTCAGTTCGGCAACACAATGCTGATAATACGTATTATACATGCAAAATTATTTTTATCTTTTATTATAAAAAAAGAGTTATAAAATTAGCAGTTTAATACTTGCAGTTTCAAAATAATAATAGAAAATAAATAAATAATAATTTAATTATATCCAATAATAATAAATAATAGAATCAATAATAATAAAATAATAATGAAATAATAATTACAATAATAATAATAATAATAATAATAATAATAAAACATAAGCATTAACAGAACTGTCTTATAGAAAATAAAAACAACAAAACGAAGTTTCTGAACAAAAATTAAAAGAACTCGATTTTATAATTTATGAATACTTATATATATATATAATATATATTATATAATATATATTATATTAACTATATATATTATAATATATTATATATATTTAATTATATATTATATTATATATATATATATATATATATATAATAATTTAATATATTATTTTATATATATTATATATATATTATATAAAATATATATTATATATATATATAATAGAATTAATATTATATAAATATAGTAATATATATATATATGAACCTAGTATATATATATATATATAATTTATATTAGTTTGTGGTATTATATTTTTCTCCTTTAAAAATCATTAAATTACTTAGTATTAATATCATTTTAGATCTTATATATCTTATGACTTGAATGTGCTTACACACTCTCTAAATTTGTCCCAATTTCTTGATAAGCATATTATCTGACCTTATATTAATTATTCTCTTTTCATAGTTAATCATATTATATATTGAAAATTTGTAATTAATTATTACAAACCTTTTCAATAACTTGAGTCTTCACTAAGTGTTTATTTACGCTCAACTTGATGTAGGAATCTTTGTTCATTAAATTGTACGTTCTTGATCTCGATTGAATAATTAATTAATGAAGTGTAATTCACACAATAACCTACCCCACGATATATCATGATAAATTATATGAGGAACATATCTTTTATTCATATTTAGTTGTACTCAAATTACACCTCGTTTAATTTAAAGTAAATATAAATATATTTTACAGACTATTATTGGAGCTCGCTGAATGGTGCAACCATCGCTTACATTGTTCTGAGCGCATGTGTCCAATCTGAAAAACAAATTATCGTCGTGAACTAAACAACTTTATACCCCGTATTTTACTTAGGATGTCAGCACGACATGCTTAGATTTTCATTTTAATTATTTATTTTAGGTTTATAATGCTATCTGTTTTTTTAGACATCAAAATTCAATGTTAATTTCTGTACGCTCATTAATATTGCATATTATGTTCAAAACCCACTGATTTTAATGGTTCTGTTATGTATGTAATAACTATAGAATTTTTATTTCTCTCATCCGACTATTTACAAAGAGTATTCTTTATATGTAACTAATTTTGATGTTTGTACATTATTTTCTACATACAACTATGTTCAACTTGGGGAAAAAACTTTTTGTTGATGAAAGAACATTCTGCCGCCATTCACTATAAATTATTTATATTAAGCTGTGATCATCCACATATTCAGTGGAAATTTCATTAATTAAAACCGCATACAAATTTTAATTATAATAAAGAAGTATGATAAAATATAATCAGAAAAATTCGATAATTTCTTTCTTCTCTATAAATCCATCTATACGGGCACTTCTATAAAGAATTAGAGCCTTCTGTAATATTTAGAACTTCTTCACTCTGCAATAAGTAAGACTCTCAAAAATTAAAGTTCTATATCTTTAAATTATTACCTTTTAAGTTTATAACAATTGACATTCATTCCTTTAGTCACAAGAGATTTGCCCGTACAACATACAGCTGTTCTTTTGTTTTTAAATTTAACTGTTCTCTTTGAAGTTGTACGTGTACGTACAATCAAATTGTATTTTTGGTTACATGAAGAAATAAGATCTTGTGGACAGGCATATTCAAATCTCTACTGTTAGTTCCCATGCAAAATCTAATTGAACATTTCAATACGCACTGGTATTGTCACTATTTTACTAATCTCACGTAATTTATTTACTACAAACAAGTCCAATGTTATTAACGGAATCGTTGAAGTACCATGAAAACTTAAAATTGCGGAGGTTTTCTACATCAAAACACGCAGAGCGAATAGATCAATTAACTATAAAATTTGATGTATTTATCAGTCAGAATATTCATTTATTTACTTATTAATATATCAATTTAAAAGACTCATTAGCTTAACAGAAATTGAATTACACGTCTGATAGATGTCTTCGAAGGTATAGAGACTGAACACCGCTCAGAGTGAAATCTATGCTCACAATAATTTCATTCCCAGTATGTTATTTTTCAAAATTATTTAAGAAAATTAAATTAGTGTACAAAAAAAATATATATAAAAAACGTTGGAAATAAAATACAAAAGGACCTTTCCACTATATACACTATCATTATACTCACATCAATACATAAATCAATACACTATAATTAATAATTACAATAATAATAATATAAAAATAAATACTTAATTTAATATAATTAATATAATTAATTAATTAAATAATAATTAATAATAATTAATATATATGATAATATTGTAATAAAATAATAGTATCTTCTAAATTTCACTCGACGATCCGCTCCGACTTCCGACTCCACTGTACACAGGATTTGATCTTTCTTTCGACCTTGACCAGTCTCCCGAACTTTCGACACTTCTATTCTAGACAGGTAAATTCTTCCGACTCCAGAACTCCCGACTCCGACAACTCACACTTAGCAATTACAGAAGTTTTTCTTTTGAACTCTCGACTCCCGACTACGACTCGCGGAGAAAATTAGCACGAACTCCACAGACTGCGCGAACCACGATACTCGACTCCGACTTTTCCGCACCCTTTCAGGTAGTAAGGTCTCCAGTCTGCAAAGCGACCCACTTTTGGAAATAACAGGACGTAGCTTCATCGTTGTTGTCCGTATATAGCGTAGCTGTATTAAGAACACCGTGTTTTTGAGATCTTAAGATAATTGATTTTTCATGTTTATTTCGAATTATTTTCTAATACCTACGTGCATTTGTTGCCATATGCGTGCGCGCGACGCTTGCATGTGTCGCGTCGTCAGCGCGCTTCGAACATCAACCATTTTCGATATGACGACTAGAGCGATAGACTAAGGTCTGAAACTTGCAATACTAACATCTCACAATACATCATGTGTTAGGCTCGAAACACCGGGTTCACACAGCACGACACGCAAATATTACAACTCCTCTGCTAGGACTTTATTATAGAGGGGGTCACCCCCGAGAGCGAAGTAGAACCTAATACGCTACGCCATTGTCTGTGTGAAAGATGTCGGGTGAGCAAAGCGATAGCTTAACGAAATCCAAATTCGCAACAGAATGGATCCAGACGATGTTTTAGTGAACCGCATATGTCAACCCTCAAGGGGGTTGCACCCCACCACAACTTAAGTCGCCAGTCAAAATCGTCCTTGGAAAACCAGTATCGCTTATCGCTATCGGAGTTGTTCAATTTATTTAGGACTTGATGAGCAAATATTGATTATCCACGTAAACTCTTTATCGAAGGCACGAGAGGTTAACGATATTATATCTGCAATCCTCCCGTAACGGAGGTGGTACAAGCTGCAACCATTTCAAAAAAATTAAACAGTTAAATCTCCTTAAGTAGATTTAAACTTACGCAGACTTGTGTTGATTACAGAGGAGTCGTCTGCAAGTCTCAGGTGTTGAGTCTTCTTGGACGTCGAGCAACGCTTGTGAAAGTTGTAGAGCATTGGAAACTAAAAGAATCTGGGCGTTATCCATTCGTAAGCATTATTCAGGCAGTTGTACAGCTGGACTTGAACCACACTGGAAGGGAGGCTACAGCGACACACACACACTACCCAAGAACTTTGACACAACAAAACAAGAAACAGAACACAATCAGCCAACTGGAATACAGACCAAAAACATCTAGGCAATAGTGAAAAGAAACACGCAGAAGATAAGAAATAGATTTAGAAGGAATAATTGAAGATTCATACGTGATGGTAGAGCTGCCACGCCTTCAAGGAGAAGGAGTAATTGGAAGACTAAGGAAGAGAATGAGAGTATAGAAATTGATGTTTATGAGTAAGTGGGCTTATGAGATAGTGATTCACCAGTACTGTACTCGTGAAGCTATTGGTACTCTCGGTGACTCTCTCGATAACCAGTAGAGTGCCGATCATTGTAAGATTAAAAAATATAGTATAATCATATTACATTAGAAATACAAGAAATAATGGAATTATTTTTAGCTAACTATATCTGCTATCTGATATTTTTAAACATGTTACAGAGTCTCGCTCACCTCAGTGTGCTAGTCTGCCGATCACTGCAAAGTTAAGAGACCGTTTTTCTAAGTGAAGAAAAGAAAATATTATACATCTCTCTATTTTTTGTTTCACAAGTAGTTCGTTTTTTTATTGCTTGTACCATTTTTTATAAAAGCTTCCAGTATAGACACTATACTATTACTTAATATCTCTCTTTGTATATATATCTGCTATGTTAGACGAACAAATGACAAGTGTGTATATGCTATTACTAGTTAATTTTTTATATAAATATCTTATTTAATCTCTTCACTCCATTTATAATTTTTGTGTGTAAAGTGAAAGCATATAATTTTTATTCTATATAACTGGTGTATTTACTCATTTGTTATTTAATTTTGTATTGTTATTAAAGTTATGAGTTTTGCAACTCAGAATAATCTTTTATTTTATCATCTTTCAAATAATTATTTGTAATATTTGTTATTTTTTATATTTTATTCATGCTTCTTCTCATCATAACTCTTCTTTTTTATTTGTTATTGTTTTTATTTTTATCATGTTTTTACAAATTTTCTTGTGTAATGTGTAATGTTAATCTTTTCATAACTCATATTTTTTATTTTCTCTTGAGCGTAAACAATGTTTAATACTTTTTATTAATTCGTAACAAACAAAACTTTGCTGTTTTTAAGATTTTTTTTTTTATTTTAGTTTAATTTTATTTTTTAATATTTTTCTAATTTTCACTTTATTTTTTACATATAATCTTATAATAAATAATAATAATATTGTGATCTTAATGAAATATATATATACTATAATATATATATATATATATATGAGATATAATACTATGATAGAAATTGCTATTATAAATATATAATATAGTAGTTAATACGTATATCTGAATAAAATGATATGGTATCTACATATTCACTACTAGTAAATATCTCCTAACTGTATATGATAATATATGTTTAATTAAATTGCATTGTATACTTGTAGTTAATTTTTTTTTTTTTTTATGTTTCTCCTTTTTTTTAACACATTTTTAATTGTTCTTATTATTTTGTCAACCCTATTTTCTCTAACTATATAACCTCCCATCTTTAGTAAGTTATTCTGTTATACCCATCAGCGCCGACGTGTCTTACACTCAATATGACTTTCATGTGTGGTTTAATATACTTATTTCTTATTTTATTTTTTTTTACAAATGTTTTAAAATCATTATATGTTATTTTTTTAAAATATTGTTTATCATTTAATTTCTTTAAAACTTTATTTTTCTTACTAAATAAAAGGGTATTTAATTTTGTTCATAGTCAAATTATAAACGTACAAAAATTTACTGTTTATGTGCCTAACCCTTAATGGCACTGGTCTTCCAAAGTGGTGGTCACGCGTACACTAGAGGGGTCGACAATAGTTGATAACTTGTGGGTAACCACAGGTAGTAGCCTCACTGATCACTTGCGAGTTGTATTGCATCTGTACTCCAAGTGAGATGCGGCGATTATTTATAAAAAAATAAGCCCACATAGCTCTTCTGAATAAATAATACCCGTACGCGTCTACTAATAGCACCTACGAAATATCTATTATACGATCATTATCTTAATATATACATAATGCACAACTCACGGGCTAAAAATAAAAAACCCTACAACATTCAAATAATATATGATATAGTAATGTAACTAATACCCCCAACTAATACACCTACTAGACTACTATATATATAATATAAACCTATATAACTATCGATACACTATCCCCTAACTTATCGTACATGCACTATTATAAATATATATACTGAGACATCCTTGTATAACTATAGTCGCCTATACTATATATTAATATATATGTAGCCCTATAAGGGGTACTATATAGTTAAAAATACTATTAAACATATAATATAATGTAAAAAAACTTCCTTAATATTTTTCAGTATGAATAGATTATACATGCGAATAACCTACGATATATATATATGCTATTATATATATATACTATAATATGATATATATATTATATATATATTATACCTTAAATATATATTATATATATATCCCCCCCTACGATATCATATATAATATTATTATCATAATAATAATATAATAAGCCTCTCACTATATATATACTATATATATATATACAATTACCGTATTATTATTACTGATACCTTAAATATGTACATAGTGATATATATATACCACAGTATATATAAGTATAAGATCCTATAACTAATAACTATATAACATTAGCTACTTATATTAAACTTTGAGCGACACACCTACTCGCAACACCCGTTAAAATATGAATTTCTTAATCTTTCATATTGCGAAAATTAGGATACGTGTTGTTTTATTTTGTTATACCTAACTAGCGGCATTGTTAAGACCAGAAAACAGGGTCCATACTAAATGATAGTTAAACTGTACTGTTAACCGACATGTATGTAGGGAATTTAAAACTGCATATACTCAAAGAGGAACGACAAAAATAATATGATATTGATGATTGACTTAATCAACAAACACACTATTCTACAAAATTGCTAATGTGACAATGCGCACCATAAGAGGACTGTCTAATAATGGTTAGTACCCCCTCTGGGGGTTGGGGAACCTTCATTTCATCCAAATCGATTTGAATGATGAAATTGATTCTATAGAGAATGGTCTCTGTGGATGTATATGTCAACAGCCGTTTGGCAAAGCTCACTGAGATAGTGGAAGGAGAACATGTTTCACTGGCTCTAACACGCCTACCCAACAAATCCAAAACATGTTCAATGGGATTCATGTCGTCGCAGAAATGGCAGGAGTCTGATCCCTACATGTTTTAGGTACCGTTGGATGACTGTTAGGCAGTTGAATGCTGTGTTGAAACGTTGTATTGGATTAACAAAATCATGGACTGCCATTAGAACAGACGCGACAAGGCACTAATTGTACTCTTAGGAGGATGTTCTTACCGCTACTTTCACGAGTGTAGCGTTCATCTGCTCACGCTAATGCAATTACTGTTACGGAGCACTTTCAAAGAATGCGCCTGCCACACCATCACAGAGTCACATCCAAAAGATCTTGCGGGAGAGTATTTTGCCAAGCGAAAAGTGCTCACATTGCACGTCTCAAATCGCCTACAGTCCATTTCTGCTCCATGTAGTTTGAACCTCGACTTCATCTGCGAGGTTCAATCGTCCATCCGCTTGTTGAAAAATGAATTGCGAGCAACCCGATGAAGCTCCCTGATCAGGGGCGTGGCAGGAAACTCTTTAATACGTACTCCACGTTCAATCTGTCGTCTTCTCCCTGTACGCTCGAAAATGAGCACCATGTCAATTGACCTCACGGCGCCTTGTGTAACCTGTGACGGCTATGCTTGGAAAGGATCATGACAGCAAACTGCCAGTAAGGCGAAGGAATCTGTCATTTCCTCTAGGAGTCCGCCCTCGGGCTACACCTGACACTGTCTCTATAGGGTTGCTGCCGCTGTCCTTGAAACGCGGAGGATGACGACTGACCGCGATTGTTCTACCCGAGTTGCTGTGCTGATTGGCCACCTGTCTGTTAGAGAATAGGCTGCTTCCACAAGTGTAGATATACTCTATGGCACGTTCCTACTTTCTTTTGAACGAATTCTTTCCATTGTGACAGTCTTTGTCAAGCTAACTATACAGCATAGGGTTGCTTTCGTTAGTTGATATGGATGTTTGCTCATCTTGTCTCCTATGAACGAATACTTTCGGGATTTGTAATTTGCTTGCGATTGCTCTTCATATATGCCAATTTAGTTCCATTTTCACCGTGTAGTTACATACAGGCTATACACTCCGAATTGTATGACCCAACATAAAATCAAAACCATAGCTCTACATTCCAAAAATGAAAGAGTTATAACATCATTATATTTACAGTGTATGCATTAATTGTTCATCAGAGGTTTATTATAATTATTATAATACATAATAATAACTATTATATATATATATCTATTATATATATATATATAATATATTATATAATAATATATACATACATATATATATTAATATTATAATATATAATTACTATTTATATATTAATATATATATATATATATTATTACTACTACTACTACATTTTTATTAATATATACTTATATATATAATAAATATATATAATATACCTATATATATATACAACTTTTATATATGATAATATATATAATATATATATTATTATATAATATAATATAAAATATACTAATGATACTATATATATATATATATATAATTCATATATATATATATTATATATATATATATATATATATTATATATTTATAAATAATAATATATATATATATACTATAATTATATTATATTTTACAGCCTATAGGAGGTTAACAAACTTAGGAATTATTTTGTCTTAGGGGTACGCGATCAAAAAAGTTCGGAGACTGGCCACCCCTGCCCTAAAGCAGTAAATCAGCTAAATCAAACCACCCACCCTACCTACCCCACCCCATCCATAATATTGATCTATTGAGCTATTGATTTAAGTCATATTTGTTTAAACATAACACAATGTAAGTTCTCATAAAAAATTTCAATAAAATTATTTACATAACGTGTTAGCACTTATCATAACCTTATAACACACAGCACACACACACACACACACACACACACACCCGGGACACAGATGCGATTACACAACACAGACAACACACACACACAGCACACACACACACGACACACACAAAATAACACTGCTATCATTAACAAAATTCCATACTTAACAGGAGTAAATAAAAACTAACATTACATACCAAAACCGTAGTCCTATTCCACACTTTTTCAGAAGCATATCTCTAACATTATTAACGTTAATCTTATAAACATAGAAATATTTAACAAAGATTTATTAGTATCCTAACCTAACTACTGTAATGACTAAGAATTGCACACACACACACACAACACAACACACACAAACACACACACACACGACACACACACACAAAATAAACATGCTATCATTAACAAAGTTCAATATTAACAACAGTAAGTAACCTATTTACACTTTTTTTCAAGCACATCACCAACAAATAAAGAATAAACAAACACACACACACACCACACACACACACACACACCACACACACACACACACACACACACACACACACACACCCCCACACACAAACACACACACAAACACACACACACACAAATACACACACACGCGCACACACACACAAACTCTATGAAACATAGATGTTCTAGGGGCAAAATGAAGTTTTTGGTGACCTAACCTAACCTATATAATTTTTTTTTTTTGCCAGAAGAAGGAGGAGACACAACCACACACACACACACCCACAAACAACATTACGCAATTAGTAACACCTGAATATTTGTTTAGTTTATCTCGTTTTTAGGCTCCGCCCCCTTCAGAAAAATCAACTCGAAACATGAAAATGATTTTATGCTTACTTTACATAAATGATGCAATTACTTAATTACTTTTATTAAACAAACTGATAGGTCGGCAACTGCGTATCATACAGAGGTGAATTGGCAACACTGTATAGATTTGGGAGCTGAGTAATATACAATAACGTTATCACGTGAGCTACTCGATGGGCGTTCATTAGGAAAAGCTCTTAACGATACAACACTTTAAGATTACCTTCGTTACGATCATGTCGGTATCATTATCCAAGTTTTTTTTATAATATCTACACATGAGCATTTTTGTTCAAATCAATACTTATTCAGCTAGGAGATTTTTTTTATATTATTATGCTAATATATATTTTCTGTAATAGTATATAATAGTAATATTATATATATAATTATATATATATATTACGTTGCATATATATAGATATTATATAATATTAAATATATTATATTATATATTATTTATTATATATATATATATATAAAAGGTATATAAATGATATATTAATATCAGATAGATATATAGAAAATATACAATAGCATATAATTCTCTATATTAAAATTTAGACATTGTGTAAGATAATTCTAGTATCATGAATTAATGACAAGTAAAAGTAATTAATATCATTATCAATTGAGAGAATAAGGGAAATATATATGCAATGTCTAAAAGTGATTCTTTTCCAAAAAACGTGTTGAATACAAACCATACATTTGAGAAAAAGCATCTAGTGACGTTATCATCGCACGTTTAAAATCGTGTGTTGTTGTTTGCTGTTAAGATACTATATAATATATAATATATATATATATCTATATATATATATATATTAATTATATTATTATATAATAATATATATCTATATTAATATATATTTTAGTAATATATAATTTAATATATGAATTGAGAAGAATAACTATGTTTTAACTAATATATTTACGTATATAGTGACCTAAATGTGCCATGAAAAACTTGATTTTATTGTTTACTGTATCATAATGAATTAATAATGGTATTTTAATTCCCAGGCTAGCAATCGAGATGCAATCCTTAAAAAGAAGAAAAGGACCACTTATAACAGACATAACGCACATCTCTTTAGAGAAACTTAAAAAGTCAATGGAACGTCATACATAGAAGTAAAGGTTATTGATGAAAACTTCTTCCATGACAAGAAATCTTGAAGATCGTTATGAAATGGTTGTCAGTTGAAGTCTTTGATGCTATTTACAAGAACTCTAGACGTCATGGATAGGGTACGATGAGAGGTTGATCAATTTCACTTCGGTGATATCAGTCATGACCAGGAAAACTATTAAAAATCAGTTACCGGGATATATTAAGACAATATTGCGTGAAAAGAGAATGATGAAGACGCTTGAAGGAATTCATTCACAGTCCCGGTGACAAGGCACCTTACCAAATTTCAAAGTAGAGCTCCGTGTTCATGATAGCTTAAAAGGAGAAGGTACATGACTGAAACATCGATACGAGCCCCAACAATCTTTATTTCAAACATCGTCAATTAGTAAAGTTCATCTAGAAGAAGGTGCTGTAGGCTGTGCTTTCAAGGCTGTTGTTCTGTTTAGGAAAATAACTCGTGAAATGTGTAGAGCCTAAAGGCATTCATTCGTATACGATTAGCGGCAGAAGCATTAGCTAAAAAATGTGGTATGGAATTATACAAATTCTATTCATAGTAACTAGACTTTTGAAAAAATCGAGAAATATCGGATAACAATGCCGAATATAAGGTCGATATTCGTCCTGAGGATATGAGATAAAAATACTTTATAGATCCATCTAACGACGAACAGAATGACCCTTTATATTTATAGGCCATTGATGGAGTAATATACTATGCTATGAAAGAAGATAGTTAAAAGTTATGTTTGAGAACACAAGAAAAAGATGCATATTATGAATGGCATCTTTAGCATATTTTACACTTTCAACAGTATAATATTACACTTAAATTAGACTGTGAACAATTTATGGATATAGACAGTGTCTAGACGATAAGTGTCAAGGTCATTTGATCACGATGGTATATTCCATGAATGTCGTCAATGTAATCGTGAATTTTATAATGCATTTGTTGCTATAAAAAACATCAGGATAATCATACGTGCAAGAAATTAAGATTGCGAACTCTGCCTTGGCAAATAAAGAGTGATCGCACGGTATAGTTTCAAACACGATTGCACAAAGGCTTATTGCAAAACATGCAGTACATAATACTGCTAAAGAAGAACGGAATATATATATTGCTATTATGAAAAAGAAATTTAAAACAGAAGAAAGATATGATCGTGGGTCATACAGTTACTATGATATCGAGACATACCAGGAAGATAAAGGCTATGATGATAAAGGAAGAAGAAAAATAGAATTGCGTCCTTATTTACTGGTATGCCAGACTGATTACTGCGAAAATGTGCCACAGATAAGGAGCGTGAACAGGTATGCTCACATTGTGGTCCAGAGAACAAGAACATTTAAATTAGAGACCGAAAAACGTTGTAACATCAATTTATAGACTTCACTGATAGGAGTTTTCAGAGAAAATCCTGAGTCAAAAGTAGTTGTTGCCGCACATAATGGCGGAAAATTTGATCATCCAGTTTCGTATATGCATCATACTGACACACCAAGTTCATTTCATATTCAGCAGAAGTCCTATAAAAAGAAGTAAATAAAATAATTTCAATGGGATCGAATGGAAATATAGTCTTCAGGGATAATTGCTTTTCACCCCATGTGCATTGAAAAGCATGCCTAAATGCATGGGCATCGGTGAAAAAGACAATTCCAAAGGGTTTCTTTCCCTATATATTTTTAAATGAAGATACCTTGAATTATAAAGGATCTATCTCTGACAAGGAATGTTTCGAAATAGAAAAAATGTCCGATAAAGAAAAGCAAGAATTTGAAGAGTACATATTAATAAGTTTATAGTAAAGAATACATATTTTTGAGAATGTTTATGAAAGTATTGTTACAAGATGTTAATATACTAAGAAAATGTCTTTGAGAAGTTTAGAGGTAGTTTCATTAAAGAATTGATATAGATTGTCTAGATAACAACACAACAATTGCTTCATTATGTTTAACAATCTATAAAAATATATTATGCATGAGGAAAAATTACTATTCTAGGTCGCGAGAACCCTAAACCTTTCACTTACGAAGCAATTCGCTGGCTCTTGTATCAAGAAAAATTGAACAATATAGAACATAAGCACGCTGGAAACGGTGGAGAGAAAGGATTTAAAATTAAGAACAAGTGGCTTTACTCTGACGTATTGGTTATGTGAAAGAAATGAAAACTTGCGTTCCACTATACCATGGTTGTGCATGGCATGGGCATAAAGGCTGTAATAAAGGAAAAGGGATGTTGCATAGCGTATCGGCTGTTGACCGCTAAATCTCACCATGAAACAAGAAGATAGGTATAAAGAAGCCGGGTTTATGTAGTACGTGTGTTGGAATGTAATGGGGAAGGTACAAAAAGAACCCAAATCATTCAAGACTCCTGATCGATACCGATGAAAACCATAAGCAATTAGCGACTATATTCAAACGTCTTAGCAACGAATGTGTTAACAACAGATCATAATAGACAATTCATTGTTTGGAGGCCGCACTGAACCATACGTACATTACATCCTCCAACTAAAGGACAGAAAATCATGTATTTAGACTATACATCGCTTTATCTTTATCAGAAACAAATGAAGTACCCTTGTGGCCCCCTGAAAAAGCGTAATAGGTGATAAGTACCAGACATGAATCATTTAAGGCTAATCGGGTAATCAATTGATAAATATTCTCGGTACAGTTACAATTAAGATTCTTTCCCCCAAGGACTTATTACATCCCCGTCTCGCTAAACGAAGCCAAAAATGAAATTAAATATTTCATTGTCAAATTTTGAAGAAAATTTTGCGAAATGCAATCATGATAAGAATGAACGTGCTATTGAAGGTGTATACACAACACCTGAAATTCAGTTAGCATAGAGATGGAGGATACGAAATAATTAAATATTTGAAGTTTTGGTCGTTTAAGAGAAGAGTTTTTATTTGAAGATATGTGACCACTTCTTAAAAATAAAACCAGAGGCATCAGGACCACCAAAATTATCACCGAAGACGATTCTCTGATTCGAAGGAAAAAGCTTAGAGAGTTTGTCCGTCGTTCAAAGAAAAGAAGGTGCTCGAAATGAGTAATTAACAAATATCCAGAAAAACCCTTGGGATGCGCGGTTCCATTGGCAAAAATTTGTCTCAAGTCTCTTTGGGGAAAATTTGCACAAAATACGCCTACAAGGAAGATGTAGTATTTACTAGTGATAAACAAGTATGAGAACTAATCAATCAATGTGACAATGAGTCACTAGCGTTATTCCAATAGGCTGTAAATAATGTTGTAACAGTTGTCAAAAATGCACTAGCCGAACGCACGGTCAACTGCTTACAAATATTCTTCGCATCGTTCTTACAAACTGGATATTGCACGTATAAATTCATACGAGCTACTTAACAACAGTCAAACAAAGAGCATTTGTACTGCGATACAGGGGACTCTTGTATTTTGTCGCTGGAGAAAACGTTGAAGTTCCTGAAACAGGAAACTTTTAGGTGAACTAACAGATAAAATAGCAGAATACGGTTCTGAGCATACGCCGATTCCTTGTTGTTACTGGACTAAGTTTATGCTGTTAGAATAAAGAAAATGGCAGATTTAGAATTAAAATATATTGTAAAGCCAAGTCTTACAAATCCATAAAGATACAAAGGATACTATTAATTTGAAAAAATTGTTAAAAGTTAACGTATGAATCGTTGCTCTCGAAAAAGTGATAGGTTACCATTGAGTCATTTACAATGATCATACAAAAACCATGGTGTTACGCTGAAGCAATGAATGAAATAACAATTTGATAATGTTGATAAAGATTATGTACGAGACGATGACCTACCTCATAAAAAGCTGCACGAATGGACGAGTCACAGAATCCTAATGCTAATTTACACGGACGTAAAAGAGGAGGGTTATGTTATAGTGTGCCTAATATAACTTTTCAGCCTAGGAAATATAGTCTGGGAAATATGGAGGTGTTAGTATTGTTGCTGGTACTAAAATGGTCCAACACACAACCGACAAGCGAATCTTTATTAAAAATTCATGTCGCACTGCATCTTATGGTTATAAGGTAATTAATTTCCATTTAATAATTATAAATACTAATCATGTCTGAATGCTATTAATGTTTTAATGTTTTTCCAATGACAAAATATTCTGAATAATAAAAGGTAAATAAATAAAGTTATTTTATTAACCCTTAGCATAAAATCATTATCATGTTTCATGTTGAAATTTTTGTCAAAGGGGGCGGAGCCTAAAAGAGATAAACCTAAAAATATTTCAGGTTTACTATTGCGTATGTTGTGTGTGTGTGTGTGTTGTGTGTGTGTGTGTGATGTGTGTGTGTTGTGTGTGTGTGGTGTGTGTGTAGCAATTTATTGCTTTTGATCGAGGAGCGGTAGCTGTGGATACGATAAAATTCTTTGTTTAAATAATTACCGTGTTATTGTAAAATTAGCATTAATATGTAGAGATATGCTTTGATAAAAGAGTGTGAATAGGATACGTTTTGTATGTATGTAGTTATTACCAAATGATATAAATGACTTTGCTAATGATAGCAGTATTGTGTTTGTGTGATGTATGTGTGTGTTACTGTGGTGTGTGTGTGTGTCATGTTGTGTGTGTGGTGTGTGTGTAGTGTGTGTGTGATGGCAAAAGGTTATGATGAACAGTATTTTGATAAGTTATGTTTAAATAATTTTACTTATTGAAATTTATATTTTTCTGATGGTGTATAGGTACCCCTGTATATGTATATACAAAAATGTACCCCTGCTCAATCTTAGATCAATAGATCAATAGATTAATGGATCATGGAGGGAGGGTAGGTGTGGGTGGTTTGATTTACTGATTTACTGCTTTAGGCGTACAAAAAACGTAAATTTTTACGTTATAAAACATGAAAAGTATAAATTTTTAGTAAAACAAAAATTTTAAAGAAATAAAATAAAAATAAAAAAATAAAAAAAAAGTTTAAAAATTGTACAAAAAAAAAAATAATCAATAAACAACAAGTTATAAATGGTAAATAAGAACTTATAAAAATTAAAGTTAAGAAAAAAAATAAAAAAAATTAAAAATTAAAAAAAAAAACAAAAAAAAATGAACAAGTATAAAATGCAAAATAAAACTGTATATATATATATTATATATATCATTAATAATTTAACAAAAGTTTAATGTTTAAATTTTTTTTAATTGCGGAAAAAAAAGAACTTAGAAAATTAAAAAATTAAAAAATTAAAAAATTTAAAAAATAAAAAAAACAAATTAAACACAAAAGGATAAATGCAAGATAACGAAAGTTACCAAAAAATAAAGTTAGGATCTTAAATTTAAATAAAAAATAAAAAGTAAAATGAAAAATTAACAAATAAAAAATAAAGATGAAAAATAAATTAAAAAAATAAGAAAATAAAAATAAAGTTATAAAAATAAAGTTAAAGATAAAAAAAATAAAAAAGTAAAATTAAAACAAACAAATTAAAAATATAAATCAAATAATTGAAAAAAAAAAATATAAAAAAAATAAGTACAACATAGTATGCATGTTTCAACTTAGGAAAAATTTATATTAGTTAACGTTTATAAAAGAAAATGAGATTGCAAAATAGAAATTTAGTCTTAACATTTAGAAGACGTTTTTCTTTTGACATGATGCAATGCAATAGTACGACATGTACATGTTAAACAGAAAGCCAGTTATGTAAACAGTAATTATATTTATTAATTAAAGGAAATGTTTACTATGTCGGCCGGCACCGGCTCCAGCACCGGCGTCTGTGCCTACTCCTCAGACTTCCTCCCTTCCTATTCTTCTTCCTTTCCTTCTTCATCTTCCTCCTTACTGCACTCCTTAAATCTTCCTCCTTGTTATATTTTCTTCTTCTGATCTGTATAGTATTCTCTTTCTCATTTCTTCTTTTTTTTCAAAAACGAGACCCCCTCCAGCACCTTGGACTCGAATCCGAATCCGTTTCATCTCAACTCACTCCGATCCTCTATCCTGTCTCCAAGTTTCAATCTTCTAAGATTATTTTAATTTTTTAAGGGGGCAGCGTCCCCCCTTAAGGGGGATGCAGAGGAAACGCTAATCTCGTCTCGACGAGATTACGTCATCATTATACTCACATCAAATACCCGATACGTTAAGCATAACATGGTTTTCAGGACGAATTTGACCTTGGCTCCTAAGGGCACACCCCCTTTAGGGACCTACGTCACCAAAACTTCGTCTGGAATCCAATCTGATATCGATTGGGATTCGTTAAGCCTAATCTTTGCTCACCCGACACACACACACACAAGGCGTAGCGTTATATTTCACTTCGCTCTCGGGGTGACCCCCTCTAATATACATCCACAGAATTGAATACCCTTGTTTCGGCTTAACACATATATAGATTATATTCCAAGTTTCAGACCTATATCTCTATTCCTTCATTTCGAAAAGGGTGGCAGAGCGCGCACACGCGCAAGCGCGCGCGCAAGCACGCGTAATAAAAAATAATTACGAAATAACATGAAAAATCAATATATCTATAATCTCAAAAACACGTGTCTTATCAGCTACCG
Organism: Trachelipus rathkii; assembly: GCA_015478945.1. Taxonomy (NCBI): domain Eukaryota; kingdom Metazoa; phylum Arthropoda; class Malacostraca; order Isopoda; family Trachelipodidae; genus Trachelipus; species Trachelipus rathkii. The sequence continues at coordinate 44,013 of JABUQX010029380.1, read as the reverse complement.
CTGATAAGGGAACTCTACGGCCTGTATTCCAAAGTGGTCGCGCAAGACTGGAGACTTACTACAACGATTAATCGAATGTTAATTATAGTAATTATTTTCTTTCGATTACATTTTTTAATGTAAAAGTTAAACCAGAGGCACGTAGAAAGACGATTTAAACATCGAGATAGGGGTAAAAGACCAAGCTTAATCGATTGGAATCATCAAAAATGACCTACCATTAAAAACCTTCTAGGAACCAAAAAAAAACCTTTGGGGGCTCCGCCCCTTTAGCGGAGGCTAAACCTCTGAAAAACGGTCTTCCAGACCTTAAATTCGGTCTCACCGTTAAAACCCTAACCTTGACGTATCAAACGTCAAAAACAAATGTTGCAAATGTTGCTTGTGCAACATTTGCAACATTCCGGTGGCAACATTCTGGTGTCAGTTTCCCCCCCTTACTACTATATACTATTATATATATATATATATATATATTATATATTATATTATATATATATACTATATAAATATATATATATATAATATTATTATATAATATAATATTATATATTATATATATATATATATATATATATATATATTATATATTTATTATGATATACTAATATATATATATATATTATATATATTATAGATATATTATATATAAATAATATATATATAATATATATAATATACTATATATATATATATGTATATATATATATGTTATGTCCCAAAAGTAAGTGTACTGATGGTATTTAATTATGTATTGGACTTACCTAAAATTACAAGTTATCTCCTTCAAGTAAAGTTGACCCTTTCGCGGTAAACCGGGGTTCCAATGTTCTTCCGATTTGTACGGAAGTCATTTTTCGAAGTTAGTTTAGCTTCACGTGTTACAGTAATTTTTTATGTTTTCCATCGTACCAAAATGTGACCCTTCCTTGTATTTCAACTTAGGGAGAGAGAAATCGCCACGGATCTTAGATCTGGGCTGTATGGGAGGATGTGGAGTATTGAATTGTTTTGTTTTTTCGCAAGAAATTCCATATGAGAGCTCAGTGTGAGATGGCACGTTATCGTGGTGCAAGCACCCAATCATCTGCAATGTCTGTTCTGATTCGCTGAACTTCGTTTTCGAGTCCGTTCCAAGACCATTCTTTGAGTAAAAGATGTGATTACACTGTCTGTTCTGAAGTTACAAATTCCTGTACACAATACCACAGCTGTCAAAAACCAAATAATCATTTATTTTCACCTTGGATGTTCATATTTGCTCGTTTCAGACGAGGAAGAATGTTTTTTGATGTGCCTTTCCGCACTTTGCCGTTCGGTTTCAAGATTCGTACTCAAAAACCCATGATAAATCGCCTGTTATAATTTTATCCAAAAAAAATTCAGTTATAATATCAAGTCCTTCAAGTAAATCTTGCCAAATTTTGACCCTGTTCGCTTTCTGCTCCACGGACAAGTCTTGGCACTAGTTTTGGCACAATTTTTCGCATGTGCAAATGGTTCGGGAAAATTC
>JABUQX010029380.1:0-40000 GCA_015478945.1 Trachelipus rathkii | reverse complement strand
CGAGCGGAAGAGCCGTGACTCTGTTGTGAGTCGTTATTCACAGAGACGTATCACAAGTCTTTCTTTCTTAGCTCGTGTGGGTACTAGGTCTAAACACCTGCACGCTATTGCTAGGGTCAGGATCGAATCCCAGACTGGGGAATGCATTTTAGGGGTTGATTATTCACTACTGTATGTGCGATATGCAACTATTACAGTGTAGTTCGCTATCCCCGGTTTCAGTATTCTTCTCCATGCCAGTACCCTGTTTGACCCTACGCCGAGGCGAGCGGAGACCCGATGATCTCATATTATATAATTATAATATATATATATTATTAATTATAATATTATATATAATAATAGATATAATATATATATATATATATAATATATATTATATATATATATTTATATATTATATTATATATATATATAAAAACTTTGCTACATGAACGTAAATGAACTTACATCTAGTGTCATCTACTCATTTAATGAATTAGTTCTTAAAAATAGCATAGCATCTGCCAGGGTCCTCCTTCATTTTTCCTCGTAGGTCTGATTTTTATTAATTTAAGAGCAGAAAAAAGGCCGTTCATTGGAGCTAAAACTTGGTCTTTTGGTGCTAGATCCAGTAACTGCATTGCAGTTCTTGTACAATGTACGGATGCTTATCAATGATCTCTTCTAATTAAGCTCTAAGTTATATCAATTTTTTTTTCAATTCTTTTCAGAGAGCAGTGATTTATTTACAGTTATGCGGACATTTGGTGTTACAAAGTGAGGAAGAACCTGACCTTTTCTTGAACCAGTCGAAGCTTTCGACTAAAATCTTCAATATCTAGAAGTTTTCATACTCATCTTCTGAGCCTTCTGAAAAATGAGAGAAGGTAGTAATGGGATAGTTGTAGTTTCATCACTTACATATGTTTGCTGTATCTTTTCTTCTTGAACAATTCTTTGAATCTTTTGATTCAAATGTCATGTGCACAGCTCAGATTAGCTTTTTGTGCTGATCTCATTTAAGGCTTACTGTAGATAGGAATTAATATAAAACAGCTAGTTAGATACCTTGTCAATGAAGAGAATTTCTCTTTTTTCGATCCTCGGAGTTTTTATTCTTCAGCATCTTAAATATGATTCTGGTATAAGGTTGAAGGTTGAATTCATTTAAATATAACCAAAATTAGAACATAAGATCTCTTCGAAGCTTCGAAGTTTACAATTGCATTTTGTGATGTGGAAGTCGCAAGTGAGTGAACTTGTATGAAGCGATTGAAGTCACTCACAGTGTCACAATTCATAACTTTGTCAGTTCAAAATTTTCTGACTCCAACTCTACTGATTTTGAAAGAAATTACCGACTCCGACTCCGACTCCGACCTCTTGAAAATTACCGACTCCGACTCCGACTCCGACTCCGACTCCGACTCCAACTCCCACCCTCTTCAAAATTACCGACTCCGACTCCACCCTTTTCAAAATTGCGACTCGACCGACTTCCGACTCGACTCCGACATCGACTCGAATCGACTCCGACTCCGACTCCGACTCCATTCTCTTCAAAACTACCGACTTCCCGACTCCGCGACTCCGACTCCGACTCCGACTCCGACTCTACAACCCTGCTTGCATCACAATATTATGTTTGCATCACTAAACTCTTGCATCACTAAACGCTTGGATCACTAAACTCTTGGATCACCAAACGCTTGCATCACTAAACGCTTGAATCATTGCTGGAAGAACAAACTAAATAGAACTAAGGATATTTACTTAATTTAGAATATTTTCCTAATTTAGCTTCCACAATTAGAGAGGACTATTGTTAATTGACGCTCCTTTTTATTCGAATATATATATCAACTGTATTATCAAATTTTCTGAATTCATTTTCTTGTTCATCGTCACTGCTTCATGCCGGGAGAAAATTTATTGTATCAACAACAAAAACAAATCTATTGATTTTATCTTTTCTTGATCTCAAGTACTGGCTCTCAAACTCTTTAACATCGACTATTCTCGTTTAAGTGACTTCTTAAATTGTTTTGGAAAATAAATGAACACGATTGTAGTAGGGGATCCCTTACTACTCACGATATTGTTTTTCACCATTGAGGTGATTACCATTTTGAATCATGGATACCAGAGAGGTTTCTTTCATAATTAGTTTCTAAAGCGTTAAATTTCATGTGCAGTAAACTTCCTAGAGTTCGTCTGCATTATAACATGATTCATTTCATCTCTTCGATGCCTTGATGTAGATAGAGAACATTTGTCCACCAAGGACGTTATTCCTGCACCCCTAACCGTGGGTGGTGGGTCTATGAATATACTATTCTTTGTGATTTCAGAAGAGGAATAGCATTTATACTTGAAGCTTTGGCATCATCCATTCTTTAATTATTTTCTCATATAATTTGAAAACTTCAACAGTGGCAACTGTGTCTCAAATAGTAGATGGTTCGTTCGCTTGTCAATGATCCCCGGTTTGATTCCCCATCTTAGAGAGCTGCCCTTACAAAATTATGGCAATGTCCGTGTGGCATGAACCATTAAAATAAAATAAAAAATGCGATAATGATCAAATTATATTCTTTTAGCATGTATTTGATTAATTTTTAAGATTAAACTCTGCTTCATATCAAATATGCATTAATATGCATATTATTTCATTAATGGCGTATTGTACCATCCGGTTCAGTGGCATATGCACGGTGGAGAGGGAAATTGAGGGAATACAACCACTCCCTCCACCCCAAATTTTTTATGAAATTAAAATTTTATCAAATTTTCAAATAAAAGTAAGTATAGACAGAAAAAAAAATCTTTGAAAGATTTAGCCCTTCACCCACCCCACCCCCAAAAAGTCACAATCCCCATGAAAAAAAACCTGCTTGCACCATTAGTCGCTTAGGTGTACCGTGGATTACATTCAACTTTGGTTTTTGAAGATCATCAACCTTCTTTCCCCTAAGGTTCGTGACATGCACTGGAAACAGAAAAGTAGGAGAACAATATGACTCAGGTCGAAAAGAAAGCCAGCTATTTACGCCCCCTTTATATTTTTAAGTAAGAATTGTCGCAGTTCAGAAAATCCCAACTAGAGCTTCACGACCGCGACGAACCCTTACAATGGTATCTCGCCAATGTGAGGTTCGTCCCTTGGCCCAGGTGAGCCACAACCATACCTCCTCCCAGAACCCCGCCATTCTCTCCTATTATGCACCTTTCTTCCGCCTCTGAAAAAACTCACATTTCTCCTCTCCAGGCATTCCATTTAATTGACTCCATCCACTTTTCATATCTTGTCTCCCAGCGTCGATTCCCATCACACTCACCACTTGCGCTCTGCTCTAACCACCGTACTACCATCACCCTTTCCATATGAATCAAACCATCTCAGCCGTATTAATTTATATCTCTCATTTACCCTCTTCACACACCGACCAACTCATATCCAACACGTTCATTCTCATCTTTTAATTCCTTTTCTCACTAACACGCCATCAGCATTGTTCCCATTGAACACATTGTACTTTAGATCTATACTCTTATTCCCGACCAATTTAGTCTCACCAACCAAATCATTATCTCACAGGAACAACATACCTGATTGTAAGGGACCACATATCGCACTTCAAGACTTATCACTTCTGCACATCAACCAACGATATTAATTGCACAGACACCTTCTGCCATTCAACTTTCCTAATTAAACTGCAAATTAAATCCATACCTTTTTATCAACAATACTATCTAATATATTATTAAACTCAACCCTTGTTCCAGCTTTGTTTCACATTTAAACATAATTCACACGAGACTGCCTCACTGCGCACTCACAAACCATTACTCTTATATTTACACTGTTTTTTCAAACCGCCTACTTTACTTACTCTGCCCAATCCTCTCTTTCTCTCTCTCTCTCTCTCTCTATATAATATAATAATGATAATATTATATATATTCTTATTATTCTATATATATATATTTATATATAATAATATATATAATATAAATACCTATATATTATAATACTTACAATATAATAATGTATAATAATATGAATTCTAAATATATATACCATTATAATTATAACCTAATATACTAATAATATATATATATAAGAATATATATATATTATATAATTATACACTAATAATATACTACTAATACTATAGTATACAGTATACACAAGTACTAAAATATATACAATATAACAACCATAAATAATACCTACCTAATATATATATATATTAGAAAACAAATATAATAGCTAGTTAACCTACATATAATATATATCACCAAACAACTAAATCACGTACAAATATAACAATATATAAATATATAGTACTATGATAAGAATAATACACATACACCATATTACTAAATAATATAATGATATATAATAATAATTATCTATATATATAATTCATATTACTATATATATAGTATATTACTATACTATTACTATTAATAATAATACCCTAACTATATATATATATTATACATATATATCATAAAAGTGTAGATTTAATAGTTAGAATTTAATAAGTTTACGAATAGAATAAAATCAGTGTTTTGAATTTCAGAGTTTATTAACTATGTACACTCCACTAAATTCCCATTGCACAATAAATAATTGTATATACTTGTTACGCATGGCTAAAATACACTCCATAATTAATATTACATATAACTGCGCTTAAAGTTGAGGTAATCTGTAAAACTAACCAATTATATCTAAAACCCAACATACCAACTATATATATACCTATATATATATTATATATATACATACACAAACAAACTTAATATAAACTATATATATATATATTCAACATAAAAAAAAACATACATATGTATATAACAATACATAATACCAACCATAATACTAACTCATCACATCTATATACATACCTACTCAATCATACATATATATTAACTATATATAATTATGAATAAAAAATAATGAAAAGAAAATTACTTATAACATACATAATCAGCATATTTAATTAATTAATTTTAATTTATCATTTATCATTGTTCTTTAGTATATATATAAACACTACACTCATACTACGGTACGATAATAGAGTATATAACCCCAGACCATATCTCTAATAATTATATATATATATAATAATATAACTAAATTATCACTATAATAATATATATATACCGTATAACTATATATATTATACTATATATATTACTATATATATATTTAAACCTAAAAAACTCATAAACTATAGTTAAATATATTATATATATACATACAACTACTATAACTATAACAAATAAGTAAGCTAACTATACTATACATACCCTAACAACCAACAACACATAACATATTATAACCTATAAATATATATAATATACCTATATACTTAATTATATATACTATATATATATATAATATTATATATAAAGAGTTCTTGGAAACTTTCATAAAGAGATTCATTCAGGCGATTCAAAGATGCATTCGAAGCAATTTCAAACAACTTCCAAGCAATTCCTCAAGGCAGGATTCCTCACGAAACGATATTTTCCATACTCACTTAAAGAGAATCGGCAAATGACTCCAATGTGTTGGAAGTTCATCAATAGAATCTGAGCATCGCCCAACTCAATGTTAACTACACGATCAGAGTTCGATCGCACAAATATATATCTATACGATGCGATGAAAGACAATTCTACAATGCAGTTGATCTGTATGTATGTTGTTATCTATATATTATTATTAATCTATTTATTATTAATTATTATATATATATTATTGTATTTACTTACATTTTTCTCATATTTATTATTATAATATTAGTATTATTCTCCATATTATTTATTAATGTTGCTGATTATTATTTTTATGCTATAACTGCATTTACGTAAGCACAGTTTTTTCGTTACTGATTAAACTGCATTTAATGTATGCAATATTTATTGTTACTATCACCATAAAATTTATTCATTATAAATAATTATTTTATTACATATATTCTATACTATTATAATACATTACTCCACTTATCTTTATTTATCCTCTCAATTATTATTATTATTATTTATTATCTATACTTATTATTATTATTATCTTATATTATTACTTATTAATTATTATTATTATTAAAAAATTATTATTATTATAATATTATTATATAATATATTATGTATTATTCATTATTATCTATAATCATTGTAAGAATTATGTTGTAAGTATAGCGACAGTAACAGCAATGGTATTAAAATTAAAATAATAGTAGGAGTACAGGTCGAGTAGTTGTAGTAAACCAAATTAGTAGTGACACAGTAAACAAGACAATTAAAATAATAGTAGGAACGGTCATTGTAGTTGTAGTATCTGTATAAGCTTTATTATGCCTTCAATTAAACATTTGAAAATTAAACTGAACTATTTATTAGTTCCTCTCTTACCATCTCGTCGAATACGCTCTTTACAATGGCTGAAATCTGCTGAGCTGTGCAGCCATCTCCGTTTGCATCAACGGTGATAGTTCCTACCAATACCAGTGTTCAGAACAGTGTTAAGTGCACCTCCAAGTAGTCCTCCCAATGCACCATTTATTAATCCTTGAGCTGCTCCAGTTATTGCTCCTGCTGCACCACCAATAATGTTTCCAGCAAGATTTGCAGCTCCTCCTATAATATTACCAGCAGTTCCAATAAGGTTTCCGGCAAGATTTCCCCCAACATTTCCTCCTAATCCTAAACCTCCATTTATATTACCACCTAGTGATCCAGCTCCTCCTAAAGCTCCATTCAGAGCTCCATTGACTAATCCTGTTGCTCCTCCAGCTAAGCCTCCTAAGGCACCACCAGCTAGCCCTGCGGCTGTACCAACAACAGCGTTTGCTGCATTTCCCAGTGTTCCAGCAACGTTTCCAACTAGGTTTCCACCAATATTTCCTCCTACGTTTCCTCCAAGACTCCCAGCACCTCCTAAAGCTCCATTCAAAGCTCCATTGACCAACCCTGTTGCTCCACCAGCTAAACCTCCTAAAGCACCACCTGCTAGTCCTGCAGCTGTGTCAACAACAGCGTTTGCAGCATTTCCCAGTGTTCCAGCAACATTTCCAGCAAGGTTTCCACCAATATTTCCAACAAGACCACTTCCAATTGATCCTCCAATTCCTCCACCAATTCCTGTGTTTCCTATAATCCCCCCTCCAAGACTACCTCCAATGCCAGATGATCCTCCAATACCTGCTCCTCCATCTCCTCCCCATCCCGAATCACTTCCAATTGATCCTCCTATTCCTCCACTAATTCCCGTGTTGCCTCCAATGCCTGATCCACCTCCAATTGATCCCCCAATTCCTGCACTTCCTCCCCACCTTGAGTCACCTCCGATTGATCCTCCAACCCCTGCTGATCCTCCTATTCCGAGTCCAGATGATCCTCCAATGCCTGTTCCACCTCCAATAGAGCCACCGATTCCTGCACCTCCCCCAAACCCAGCATCGCCTCCGATTGATCCTCCAATTCCTGCTCCTCCTCCCCATCCACCATTCCCTCCGATTCCAGCTGATCTTCCTATCCCTGCTCCATAACTCTCCTCTCTCAGTTTCTCACTTAGTTGCTCCTCTCGAGTGCATCGCCGTTTAGGTGTCCGAAGCGCCATATGTGAGATGTGTGCGCTGCATCGTTCCTCCACATCGTAGAATCCTCTTAGTTCGATCCCGCCCGTTTCGTCATCCTATATTCCTGTCGTCGCACGATATTGTCCACGTGAAATCCGTGGCTTGCTCTGGTAGTTTGCGGGGTGCCTGCGGCTCACCGCCGGACGCGTGTAGCTGCTGAATGCGACGTTTTCGCAAATGCACCTGTGTCGTCATGGTGCCGGAGCCTGGAACGGCATTCGCCGCCTCGGTTCATGGCGCATCTTGTGAGCGAGAGTGTGGCGTTGCGGTAATTCGTCCATGGATATGCCTCTGGTCGGTCCATCCTTCAGAACACCTGTCTTGTTGATTATTTTATCCTCGGCGCTCGGCCGCAGGCCGCTGCAGAACCGACCTTTTGTTACTGTCCAGCGCTATATTGTGTGTTCTATCCGCTCCCTGTGTCGGGTTGCTCTGCGCGCGTTGTTAGTGACCCTATCTTTTCTTCAGTTCCTTCGCCTCTCTGCTGCTGTGCGTCACACTCTAATTTCCTGCTCATCCTTTCCTCGCATTATCTCCTACTCATTTCCTTTTTCTTTTTCGATTCTCTCCAGCTTGATGTTTCTTCCTTCTCTTTCTCTCAAGACAGCATCTATCTCGTTCTCCTATGCTACCCACCAGCTGATTCTCTCACTACTTCGGCCTTCGATCTTTCTCTCAGCCTCTCCATACTCTTTCATCTATTTTTTCCAGAATAGAGCCAACCGATTCCTGCACTCCCCTAAACCCAGCATCTGCCTTTTATTATCTTCCGATTGATGTCATTCCAATTCCTTAGCTCCTACTCTTCCCCAATTCTCTTACTCTCATCATTTCTCTCCTGATCCTAGCTGATTCCTCTTTTTACCCTATTGCTCCTAGCTTTGATTTACTCTCAATGCCTATGTTTCCACTACCTCTTTCATCCTTCGTCCCAAATGGCACCGTGGCGGCCAGCTCGAGTCACTTCACGGCTGTCAGCATACTCTCGATTGCCCTCCTGAGAGCCGGCTATTCCGTATGGTAGCGATGCCGACCGGAGGCCTTTCTTTCATCACGGGGCTCCAGGCTCGGGGGAGCAGATTCGATTCTCCTTTGTGGCCAATTCTCTGCTTGCCTTGGTCGGCTTTACTTGTTCTCTCTCATCTGGGCCTTTTGGGGGTTTGCTTATTTGGCTGTCATGCGTCCGTCTATATTGGTCTGTGCCGGTTATTGGCCGCCGCTCTGGTCTCCCTCGTGTCCGATTCCTTGCTAATTCTTCCAGCGCTGTTCCGTTATTTTTTACCATTCTCACTCTTCGTAGATCTTCAGACCTTTGGTCCCGTCAGGACCAGCTGATCTCCCTAGTCTCCTCGACGGCCAAACTCGTCCAATTTCGATCTCGCTGTTCTCATTCTGCTCCGCTCGTGCTCTGCTCAAGAGCAGTACGCCTACCGACACTTTCTCTTCTGCTGCTCCGCTACCCCTCTCCCTCAAATCCCAGCATCTCCGTACGCGTAATTGTTCTCCAATTTTCCCTGCCCTCCTCTCGCATTCCACACATTTTTCCTTCCGATTATTCCAGTGCTGAATCCTCTACTATATCTACGCTTACTAGCTGAAACTTCCTTCTTCATGCTGTTCCACTCTCTATCTATTTAAATAGAGCTCACTCTTGATTCCTTTGCATCCTCTCTCCTCCATCTCGCAGCATCAGCCTGTCTCGAATTTGATTCCCTTCATATTCCCTGCTCTCCTTTCCTCTCACCATCTTTACCATTTTCTCTCGATTCCAGCTTGGATTCACTTACTATTCTATCCTGCTCTCAGCTTGATCTCTCTATTCCATCAATGTAACCTTTTCCATGGTTTGTGTATTTGTTCTCTGCACTTTGGTGGGTATGAGCTATCCGTTATGGGCCTCGGGGTGACCTTTGGGGCGCCATCGATGGGTGGGGGGTGTGTTTGTTTCAGCGTGTTTTCTTATTACAGCCTTCCACTGTGGTTTTTTTTATCGGCTCGCTTTCTCTAGTATTGATACCTGCTACGTCTAGAATATTTTACTCTCTGATGGCCTGGTGTGCTGCTCCGGGCATGCTCGCAGTGGTGTCTGGCGCTGCCGATTTCACAGTCTTTGAGCCTACGGCTGATCTCCTGGGCCTCTCAGGGCTGGATGCGCGTCTACTAAGTGGCTGTGTCTCCATCTCATCGTCCAGAGTAAGAGGTCCTAGTCCTGATTCTACTGCACCTCCTCACTCCAAACCCATAAGTCATTCGCTCCGAGTTAGATCTTTTTTTTTCCATAGTATATTCCTGCTCCTTCCTCCCCATCCACCCATTTACTCTCACGATTCCGGAGCTCATGATCGTCCTCCTATTAACTTTCCATCTGACTTCCCAGCTGAATCCTGTTTTTTGTTTTCTTCTCAATGCACTGTCTTTCTACCTTTTCTTTCTTTCTCTCATCATAGACTGCTCCACTCCTAGCTAAATTTATATCCTTCTTTGCACTTCTTTTTTATGGTATAATTGTTTGAGGTGTGGTTGTGGGCCCGGGGGGTGGGGGGCGCCCGGTGCGCCATTGGGCAGCACAAAGGACTCAGGATCAAGTGTTCGTGCCTGTTTGCCCGCCAGGTGCTCGATCCTTCTAGAGCGGTTGCTCTCTGTATCTCTTATATCTCGTGCTGTGCCTATCTCCTTGCTTGCGCGTGCGGCGCGAGTAGGCCTCGCAATTATCTCGTTCGTTCCGGTTTGCGTGTGGACTCTGCTCCCGTTCTGTGACATGTCGGATGCTGTCTCCCATCTTATTCCCGCTTTTCCCTGCTCTTCAGCGAGACTTTCTTTCAGCTCCAGCTTCCTAGAATGATCTCTGGCCTTGTCATGGTGCCTTATTCGACGGGAATTCGTACGCGCATACTCGTGATGCTTCGCTATCCTCTGTAGTGCTCTCTGACTTACTTGTCTCTCCTGGTCATTTTGGTCTCATTATATCATCCGCGACATATGTCTCACTATCTCTCATTGATTCTGTCCGAGTTCAATCTATCGCCTTCTCTGCTCACCCGCTATGACTCTATATGTGCTCTTGCGGTACGTCGGCGCGCTCGCCTCTCTGCGCTTTTCGTGGCTCTCTAGGCTCTTTGACTCGGCGTTTGTGCTCACTCTGCTGCCGATTATCTACGTGCGTTCGGCGGGCGTGTGTCTCTATCCGTTTGTCTGTCGCTCTCGAGGTGCGCTTTCGGCGTGTCCCTCGTCCGGTTCGCTTGGCTGGTCCTGTGGTGATTTCGTTTCCTCTTGTCTCCGGGTCTTCTGCTTGGTGTGCTGCTGTGACTTTTCGCTGGCGGGTGCCTCGGTGTGGGGCCAGTGGTTTCGCTTCTGCTGTGCGCGCTAGCGGTTTTGTTTCTTCCTCTGCGCCGCTCACCTCGGCAACTGCGGCTTACTCTCAACTTCTCGCTTATCCTGTGCTGCCGCGATCTGGTCGGCCGGGACGTTGTTCGACTCTGCCCTGTGCTCTTATGTTGCGTCGTGGCTTGTCGGCCGGTTTTGCGTTTTGTCGTTTTTTTTCCTTTGGTTTGCCTAGGGCTTGGCGGCTGGGGCTGGGTGGGCTGGGTGGGCTGGGTGGGCTGGGTGGGCTGTTGCGTTACGCATCGTCGCGCATCGACCTCTGTTCGCGGCTCTCTTCTCGAGCCGTCGGTGCAGCGTGATCTGTCTCGCGTGTTGCTGTTGGTGCCTCGAGTCTGTTTTAGTACTGCCGTCTCACCACTTGCGCGTTATCTTCGCTCGTCCTATCTCCCGTGGCCCTTCCGGCGTTTTCTTTCGCTGTTTTTCGTTCTTGTCTCTTCAGTGCGTCTAACTTACTAGATGTCATTGGCCCTACCATACTTGCCGTCGCTGTCGCGCTGAGGCGCACACACAGCTGGTCACACCTTCGCCTAGATCCTTATGCGCCTGTACTCGCTGCATCACTACTCTACCGCAAGCGATGCTGCTCCTTGCCGCTGCCTCACTCGTGTCTGCTGGTTGCTCGCTCGCGCATCTCCACTGCCGCAGTCGCTCTCTCTTTGTTCGGAGTCTCATGCGCACAGGCATTCTTATCTGCCTCGTGCATATATTCACGCTAACATGTCGCTTCCATATTAATACATTCTTCGCGAAGTATAGCTCTACTGAGTTCGTCATGTACACGGCTTATCCACTATACTCGTGCAGCTAGCGCTCTTATACGCAGTCAGCTCGGTCAAGAGCAGGTAGCGCGTGAGTTGGTCCGTGACTACTATATCACTTGTGTTATAGTCGTTAGTGTAGTGTCACACGTCTTCTCGCGCCGCGGGTCTGTTCTTTTCGTCGCCGTCTGCTCGGTGTCGCTGTGCTGCTTGACTATACTATCACTATCCTCGCTTCCACTAATCCTATCGCTCTGCATTAGCTGATGCTCTTGTACTCTGGAAATTCGTCTCATCAGTGTAGGACTGTTCTCGTGCTTCTTCATAGATCGGTACGCCATACTCAGATGATTAGCACCGAGGATATGCGGATGCCCAGATATGTGGATTACTCTAGACGTAAACAGATCTGAAGCATTTGTGGTTAATAGCCGAGTAAGCGTAGTTACATCGAGGAGAGGTAGCCATGTTCTTCGTATTAATAATATCAGCAGAGTGTTGTCGAGTCGTTTTTAGACGAAGTCAGCATACAAGAGTTCGACGTATCAGCGTAGCTATACTTACAGTTCAGTAATCAGAGAACGGTAATACACGGGACGTTAGCTCTGGAGGGAATCGTTCGACCCTGATCCATGAGAGGCGATATCACATACAGAGTAAGGTCGGTAATCGTGTTGAGATTCGAAAGTGCAGACGAATAACTGAGTTGGTGTCGTTTTCTCTTAGTGAGATTCTATTTATTAAAACAAATCAACAGTTACCCATATGACTCTCATGCGTCTATGTCTTCTATCTCTGTTCTATGTGTATATGTGTATTTTTTTTCCTTATTTCATTTCTTTTATACCGGTCGCTGTAGTGTTCGAGCTGCCCCGGAGGGTCAGGGGTTGACCTGGTGGGTGGGGTGTAGTATTTCTTGGGTTGGCTTGTCTGTGGAGTTAAGTGAGTACTCTATTGTTAGGGCTGGTGAGTGCAATTGGTAGTCTCGTCTACATCGTAACCATACTCTCCACTCTCACCTCCCTCCTACTACCCGCTCTCTACGGTCCGCCCCGTCCTCCCTCTAATATAATATATATTTCTATATATATATTATATTTATGTGATATTATTTATTTATCTGTTCTAAATTTATATTATTTATTATATAATGATATATATATTATTAATACTAGTATTCTAATATTTTTAAATATATAGTTATATCTATTAACAGATTATTTTTTTTTTAGTTATTTATTAAATTAAAAGTATTATTTTATAGATTACCTATATTTTTGTTCTTGTGTGGTGGTGACAATAATATTTGTATATATTAGTATATATACGTTATTGTATATACTATTATAGTATTAACCTTCCCTCCTACGTTTAGTATATATTCTCCCCGCTTCCTCCCGCCCCTTCTACTACTGTACGATCCTTTTTCCTTTTCCTTTTTTTTCTTTTCTTTCTTCTCCTTTTCAAAAAGCTCGATTCTCCGTCGTTCAATTACAACTAAAGCTGTCGAAAGATTGAAACAGAGTTAGGAAATGTAATTATTAGTGGAACTCGTCAGACCAGAAGAATTAGATTATGGGATGAGGAGCTCATATGGTATGTATGTAAGGTGTTTCATTTGGAGGTGGGATATAGCATACGCACGCTTACTTCTATCCTGCACTGTCATTTAGTTGAACTCCACATTTCTCTTAGATTCGTTCGGGACGTATCCCTTTTATTGATTCGGGTAGGTTCAAAGAGAATATAATCTAAAACCGTTATTATGCGATTGCAAGATACCCTGAAACATCTAATACTTTAGTGTTATTTCCTATTCTACTTGTTTGTAACGAACACGGTTTAACACTTGCAAAATTTATAATGTTTAACAATACATGTTTGATTCGCTCTATTGAACATTGAACTTTCGTTATATTCCTAATTAAACCAACTGTTTGTAATGCCATACCCCCAGCTGACCCTAGATGACGGGTAGCCACCAAATCCTCACTTGCGCTGGCTTACCGGTCTAGATTGTACTTTAATTCACCGATTAATTTGACCCTCCCTTCTTTCGATTCTCCCTCTTACATTTCTATACAACCTTCCCTGATATGGTTTTTATAAATATTCATATTTAGAATTCATTGCACTGAAACTTCTTATCTCGTACGTTCGTGGAGCGGTGTTTGGTTCCAGCTATCACTTATTTATATGTTTACGCTGCTTTTTCTAATCCTGTATGCACCCATCCCCGCTCCCCTTGCTCCCCCACCTTCCTGCCCTTCCCCCCTCTCCGCCCTATCTCTCTTTAAATTTAAAATCTTTGTAGTTAAAAACACACATTACTTCCTCTCGCCATTCGCCTGGTGCGCGCCCGGCTCATCCGTCTATCCCTGCTATGTCTTCCTACTCTCGTTTCTTATCCTCCCTCCTCCGCGTTGCTCCCCCCTTCCTGCCCTTCCTCCCCCCTCTCCCCTCCCCCTCCTCCTCTCTTATCCCGTTCTTCTATATGCGATAATATCCCGTTCGGGCCTCAGCCCGCAGAACTACAAGCGCTCATAAGTATTCGTCCTCACAGCTAGCTCCCAATTTTGACAATTTATTTAGTACTAATATAATATTTTGATTATTAGAATAAAATCACCCTGTGGCTCCACTCGCCATCGCCGCCTGTCTCTTAGTTCCCCTTTCCTTCCACCCGCCTGTCTGGCACATCGTGAGATCCCGTAATCACTTTTTTTCGTTGTTCTCTGTGCTTCTGTTTATCATGTTGGCTTTTCTGACTGCTATTGGCGGATCTGATTAAATTTTCTGTCTCATATACTACTAATACTCTCTCTCCTCTCTCTCCTTGATCTCGAACAGTCACTTGCTTCATTCACCAGATGATGATATGTTATCAGGAATCATCTCAGCTTCTTCCCGATATGTCGAATAGCCGAAGGGAAATATCTTCTCTTCTTATCAAGGTTTTATCTCATTTTTACCCTTTATGGGTTATTTCTGGTTCAGTTCTTCTCTTTCAATATCTGGGTACTTTCTATTTAATGCGTTCTCTCTTCTTATTTACATTTCAATTCATAACTACTTCAATGATGGATTAATACTTTCTTCTTTAATCTCTCATTCTGAGTTTTCATACATTTTCATTCTTTATGTCTACGTCTCTATTTTTTTGTATATCTATTCATGTGTCGTTGTTTTTCTTCTTTCGTCATTCTCCAAAAAATCGGTAGAAAACTTTTAGCATATTTTATGTAGATTTTCGAGTGGTTTTAATTAATTTTTATTAGTTAAAAAAAAATTCTTATTATTAATCGACAGGTTTTATTTCTTACATACATTTTCATTCCTTCTGTGTTATTAAGAGAGCTTTTTTCTTCTCTCTTCGTATCGTCTTATCTATTTTCAATTCTCTCTTCCTCTCGCTACACTGTCTTATTTTATCTCTTTCTGTTCTATCTTCGTATTACTTTTTTATTTCTTTATTATTTTTTTTTCCTTTATTTTTAATTATCAGATTCCTTTGTTAGATAACTCTCGTCTTCATTCTCCTCTCTTGCTTTGAGAAATTAATTCGTCTTCTTTTTATTTTCTAAACGTACTTTATCATCTCTATTATATTCCTCTATTCTATTCGCACTCTTTCAAATTTATCTAAGTCTACTTCTCAAACCATTTCATCTCTCTTACTCTCTATAACCTCAATTGTTTTAGAGCAAAGGTGTTTGGTTTTAATTATATTCTATTACGTTTTACTTCTATCTCTCTTACCTCTAATTCCTACCTTTCCTACCTATCTAACCTATATATCTTATTTCTTTAACCTCTTTATCTTCATCTTTATTTCATCCTCATCTATCTCGGTCTCCTATATATCTCTTATCTATCTTATCTTATTCTCCCTCTATCTATATAATATTCATTACCTTCTATCTTTATCTCTCTATTTCATCCTATCTATCATTCTTAATCTCTAATCATTTCTTGTGCGCGATTTCATTTGAATTTTATGGATATTTATCTTCTATCTTTTCGAGTACCTTGTTTGTCAGTATCTTTATTTAAATCATTCCATATGTTATTGAATGTAGTAGGTAGGGGTTATTTTAAAATTTTTAGAAATTTTTTTAGAGTAGATTTAGTAATTGTTTGGGAATCTTTTTTCGTGAAATTGTGCGAATTCTCTGCAATCTCTCTCCGGAATGCGTGCGATCAATGTAATCTGTGCTACATCTTACAGTATCATCTTCTCAAAATTCCTCTTCGTCTCTTCTCTCTCATCTCTTCTCTTTTCTTACATCTTTAATCATCATTTCAGAATTCTACTGCTTCAGAATCAAATTCGAATGTTATGTGAATTATTAAATCTTCGATTCCTTCTTTTTTTCGTCATCAATTTCCTTTACTACTTCAATCTCTCTTTATCTCTTTCTTTTCTTTTCATTCTGTTCATCTAGTCAAAGGGTAATCATATGATATTATTTTATAATATATCTAGCTCTCATCTCTCTACATATACAGTCTCTATACGTGCGAGGTATTGTTCCAGTCTTTACTTCTCTCTCAGTTTATTTACGTCTACTCTCTTCGTCTTTATTTCTCTTATAATCTCTTTCTACTTCTTCTTTCTGACATCAATATCTTACATTTTCATGTACTCTGCGTGTTTCATAGTTATTCAGTTTATTATTCATCGAGAAGAAGAATAATCAGTCCAACGTATGGTGCTCATCTACTAGTAATTTGAATCTCTCTCTCCTTGCAATGTAACTTTTGTTACTTATTTTCTTTATTCTTTCTTATGTTGAATAGTTTATTTTCTTGACATCTGGATTAATCTTCGTGTCATATCAGTCATCTTCTTTCTTTACTTCATGAAAATTCTAGGTTTTCAGTAAAACATCTAGTCTATTCTTGATCATTCTTTTATCATACTATCATTTAGCTTTCTTATAACATCATCTCTTTCTCTTTTATCTTTTTTTATCGGATTCTCTAATTATTCGGTATCAAATTTTCTCATAACAATATCTTTAATCATAATTAAATAATAGCATATCTCAATTTCTTAATAATACAGAATTACTTTCTAAATAATGATCGTTCTTGTCATAATCTATATTTTCTGGTTTTCTTCGGGGGGGTTGAAACATAATCATTCTATATTACTTCTATCTCTATATCTTATCTTTCTCTCTCTCTTTATTCTCTTTCATTCTCTATTCAGTCTGGATATTTAAATCTTCCCTATATCTCTCTCTTCTCTCTCTCTATATCTCTATCTCTCTTCATCTTCTTCTTCTCTCTTCTATCTCTATCTATCTCTCTCTCATCTTTATCTCTCTATCTTCTCTCTCTTCATATATATTATATTATAGGGTCTGGTAGTTCATCAAATGCAATCTCTTCGTTACTCTATTCTACTACTACGTCATAAATCAGTTTGTTTTCTTTTTAATACAAAAATGATTCTTATTGTAAATGTTATGTAATAGAATCGAATTAGAAAGACCCTCGGATGAATCTATCCTGTTTATACTTGATTCTTGATCTTCATTATCTATAATACATTAATCCTCTCTCTCTGTCTCTCAATACGTCAGTCGTCATTCTTCTTCTGGTATCTTCTCTCGTCTATCTATCATATCATCATTTCATCCACATACTCTATTACATCAGTTCTATATTCATATACTTTCAAAAAATCAAATTTGTTTCAAATCTTCTTTTTCTATCATTTTAAAATATCAATTCAATTTTATAAAAAATTCTTTATTCCTCTTCATTTATTCATTCATTCTCTCTTCTTCAAAAAGATTTTGTGCTATCTTTCATACATTATTCTCAGATCTTGAATCCTAATCAATTTCTCTGTCTCTTAAAGAGATTTGGAGGTCTGGTTGTTTTCTTTAATCTATTGGCTAGCTTCTACAGTTATCCTTATCCTTCTCTCTCTCTCTCAATCGTTTTCTAGCTCGAATCTCGTCTTTCTCATACGCGGACAGTAGTTATCCATGAGATATTGTCTATCGTTTTTCTATTTTCTATCTTCTGCTTTAATATCTTCTATATTGTCTTGTATCTTCACATACAAATCACTCTTCTCGTACTTCTCCTCTCTCCTTATATATATATTCTCTCTATCTATATCTTCTTCTTATCTTATTTTTGATCTAATTTCCTCTTAGTATTCTCCTCTCTTTTCTCTCTTACTATTCTCCTCTCTTTTCTCTCTTAGTATTCTCCTCTCTTTTTTCTCTCTCTATATATATCTCTCTCTTATCTCTCTCTCTCTATCTCTATCTATCTTTAGTGTCGTGCAGTGCTCATACTATTTTTACATCGTTTCTTCATCCTCCTCTCTTCTTTCGTTCTCCACCTCCTCCTTTATCTGATCTTTCTCTTTTATTATCGTGCTCTCTCGTCTCGGTTGTTCTATACAGTTGGTCTGTTTGTCACTATACATAGTTTTTACTTATACATAGGTTCGGTTGATCTCGTGTGTCTCATCATTCAATATATGTCATATCTCTTCTCTCTTTTCTCTCTTCTCATACCTTTCAATTTACTCATTCATATCTCTATATATCTCTCTCCTCTATCTACTATAATCTTATTATATCTCTCCGCCCGCTCTTTAGCTCATGCCGCCTTCCTTATTAGTCTCTCTCATTATTTCCACCGCTCTCATCCTTTATTTTTCCCCCCTTGCTCTACGTCCTTGTCCCCCTATTCCCAGTTATTCTATTCCCGCTATTACCGCTCCTTTTTAACTCCGCCTTTTCCTTTTCTTTTTCCGTCCTTATCCCTTTCTTTCCTATTTCCCTCTCATTTCTCTTTTCTATTTTAGCCCTTCTCCGTCTGTTGCCTCTTCTGTCACCTTTCTCTCCTTCACATCTTTCCCCGTCTTCCACGTCTCATAATTTCACATAAGTTATACTTTTTCCTACTCCTCCCTCTCTTGCGGCCCTCCTGTCTTTTTTAGGAAGACCTCATCTCTTTCGGCCGCCCCTCTTCCCCTTTAATACATCCCTCCACCGGTATATGACCTGGAAATAATGGGTGGGTTTATTGCTTTTCTTCTATATGGCGACATGAATTGCGGCTTCTCTGTTTCCTTTCTACGTTCCTTTCTTTGGTAGTCCCCAACTGCCGCTTTGCACCTCAAATACGTCCCAATAATTACCCCACTTCTCCCCCCCCCGTCTCTTCTGCTCGTTATACCTCTATGTCCGCCTTGCCTTCGCCCTCTTCCTAATCCTTTTGTCCTCCTCTTTTCACCCAACCCCACCACCTATTTCTTCTTCTCTTATTCACGCTGGCCCTTCTTCCTTATATTCCCCCTTTCCCCTTTCACGCCTTTGCCCCTTTCTTGCCACCCCGTGTCACTTCGGGCTTTTCTTCTCCACCTCGGGGGCCCTTCCCCCTTTTCCGCTTTGGTCCGGTCGGTCCCCCTCACTGCCTCTGACCTTTTCTGCTCTCTCATCCTTTTTCTGCCCCCGCCCCCGCCCCCCCTTTTACTTTGTCTCTTTTATTTTTGGATCATTCCGTTATTCTTCCCATGACTACGGGTTTGGTATCACCATGTTCTGCGATCTCTGGGTGGTCGCACCCCCGTCCCGGCGGGCACTTGCTCATCTTTCTTTTGTATGGTTACGGCACTTCCACTCATCTCTTCAGGCTTTCTTCTTCCCTTTAGCGTCCGCTTTCGCTGTCTCTCTTTCTTTTTCCGTATCACCTTAAATTGCTAAGTTTCATTCTTCCGAATCTCCCCTTTGGGGGTTTGTAGTCAGCGTTCGTTTCCTTGTGTGTGTGTCTTCTGGACGCCTGCCACGAATAAATTTGTTTTATTGAGTTTATGTTGTATATTTGTACCTCAACCTCTCTGCACTTCTCTCCGTCGGGTGCGCTCTTCCCTTTTTATTTGAGTTCTCACTACACTGGCTCTTGGGCTTGACTTCCTGCCCGCGGTCTTCTTCACAATTTTGCGGTAGCATTTCTGATTGTTCTTCCCCGCTCACTTCCTGAGAATGTGCACATTCTAGCTTCCTCGCTATTTCTCTTCTTGCTTTTAAATGGGGTATCTGTCTCCCTACTGCCAGACCGAGGAATCTCCTTTTTACTGGACAGTCGGAATTCTTCGATCCTTTATATGCTGACTGTGCTTTCTTGGGGAGCTCCAACCCAGTTATCTCGATCATTGCTATCCATTAATTCTTACATTGCCATACTTCTGGTTTCCTCCCATGTCAATCATTCAACGTTAGACTAATTCTTATATCTTCCAATTACTTCGGTTCTTTATCCAGTCAGCCCTCGCGGCTGTCTTCGTTTAATTCACATTTTTATCAATACCAACCTTGTACGATATTTGTGGTTTCTCCTCACTCGTTCATTTGTCTTTCGTCAATATGTTATACCCGGCCGTTCAGGTCGGTTTATTCCGTTTCTCTTTCTTTGCATTGTTTTCGGTTATTATTAGGTCCTCCCCGCACTCCAAGCCGCCCTTTCCCTAAACACCTACTTCCAGTGCGCGGCCCCTCATGGTGTTTTCCTTGTTACCTTCTCTCGCCTTCTCTTTCCTTCTTCCCACTCTATTTTTCCTTCTGTCTGTCGCCATGTTGTTCTCTGATGTCCTCTACTTTTTGGTCATGTCAGTCTCGTCTCACCCCCTTTGGCAGCGCGCTCTTTTGGCCCCTCCATTTGGTTGTCGATTTTCCCTCGGGCGTATTTGGGGTCTCTTAATTCGGTTCCTGCATTTCGCTTAATGGTAGGTCTCCACGTTAGCGCTTCTTGTGACGCGGGTGGCTGTCCGTGGTCGTTTTCCTCCTCGGAGTGTGCGTACATTTATAACTACGCCTTCGCTTGGCCTTTTTATTGGAGATCCGCCGCCATCTGATTGTATATGGCTCGGATGGGTGGTAATATTTTATATTCCGTGTCTCCCCTTTTTTCTTGTTACTCACTTGCCCATGCATCACGATACTACCTCTTTCACTTCTCTTCGCATCTATTGGCTTGTTACCTGAGAGTATTTTAGGTCCTACTAAGCGGTACTCTCCTTTCGTTTGCGTTCGTTGCCCCTGACTACTCATCGGGTGTTTGTATTTTTACACGTTCCGATTTCCTTTTTATCATATCCCTTGGTTCCTTGGTATTTATTGGCATCTCACCTCTCTCTCATCCCCTCATTTTTTTTACCGTGAACGCATTTTGGTAGATAATTGTGTATTTTTGTCTCTCTCTTTGGGCGCCTTTTCTTCCCGCCTCTCTTAAACACTGCTTCCTTAGTATGTCCAGCACTTATTCTTCGTATATTGATTCTTCTGTTTTGTTTCTTGTCTTCCCTCTTGCTCCTCTCCCCTCGCTCTTCCTCTCCCCCCCTCTCTTTCCACACCATTTCCTTCTCTTCATATAAAATTTGGATTATCTGATTATTCCGTCTAGTAGGCCATCTCTTCTTATACTTTAATCTCGCCGGGCTTTCCCGTCTTGTTCGTTGGGCTACGAGGTGACACGCTCTATTATTATACCTCTCTCGCCTATATTACTTTTATTGCCTCCTCTCTCGCCCTCCTCTTCCCCTCTCCTTTCCCTGCCACTCTTCCGCTCACCCGTCTCTCACATCTTCGGTCTCATCAATTTGGGAAATTTATCTCTTTGGCCCAGATTTTTAAGTCCTCTCTCTTCTCCTTCCCCCTTCCTCCTTTTGTTCGCTGGTTTTCGATGTACCTCTTTCTACCCTAGCTCTTCTCCCGAATCACTCCGGCCTCGCGCAGGCAGTCCTCCGCTTCTGCTGGCCTAGTCTTTCTCTTCTCTCGCGCCGCTCCTCTTTTCTTTCACCTTCCTTCGCTATCTGCTCTCTCTGTTTGCACCTCCAGCTGCCCTTCCTTTCCGCCTAGCTCCTGCTTCCGCCATGTGGTACCCTACCCCCCTATGGACTCCCTGTAGTTTTTCGCATTTCGCATTCTGCTCTCACCGTGACTCTTAGTTTTTAGGCATCCATTTTTATAATTGAAATTTGTTGTGTTGCCCCTTTTTCCGCCGCCTGCGCCTCGTCTCCCTGCAAACCGTCATGACAAACTACTTCATTTTCTCTTCTTATGACTCTTTCTATAAACGAGAATTCTACCTTCAATTTTGGTACTTTCGGTCGGATCTCTCCTATCTTTAATGATTTAGTTTTAACATAATAATTACTATTCCTCTCTTTATATATTCACATTTTTATTATGATATCGAATATACTTTTTACTCTTTAATTCAGTCAATGTATTCTTCTCTGTCCTTCTTACATCTTTCAATTCTTCTGGGGATTCATCTACTTCAAATACACATCAATAAAAAAAAAAAAAATCTAAGTGCTCTTTTATCAAG
This sequence comes from Trachelipus rathkii, assembly GCA_015478945.1. Classification (NCBI taxonomy): domain Eukaryota; kingdom Metazoa; phylum Arthropoda; class Malacostraca; order Isopoda; family Trachelipodidae; genus Trachelipus; species Trachelipus rathkii. The sequence goes on along the minus strand of JABUQX010029380.1, from coordinate 17,850 downwards.
ATCTTATAGCGTTTTCTCTATTCAAGTCAATATCTTCAATATACTTCTCATCTCATCTCTTCTCTTTGCGCCTGCCCCAACCTTGGTTGTCACGACGTCTCATTTTCCACTTTTCCCTTCCCCTCCCAGGCTCTTGCACATAATTCCCACTCTCCTCTGGGGTGTTCTCGGCTTTTAAGTATTTTTGAAGGAATATTTATATTTCTGTTTTTCTCGATTTTCCCCTCTTTTGTGCTTTTCTGCTCCTTTATACCCTGTCTACTCTGCCTCACTCGGTTGTCTCTCCGCAGACAACCCCCCGGTATACCTCATTGGTAGGTGTCTTTTATGCCCCCTCCCTGCATGGCTCTCACGCGGTTCTTTCCCTTTTGTGGGTCATAATCATCGATTTTTAAACCCCCAGGGTGACTTATTTGCCTTCGGCTTACCCTCTTTCATTAAGGGGCACTCTTACCAATTCATAATTTTTCACCCCTCCCCCCTCCCCCCCCCCCGCTACCCCGCCCCCCCCCCTCCTTTCTATCGCCCCCCTGGTATCATGGTTATTTTCCTGTTTCTAGTAGTTCTTTATCGCCGCCTCTTATTTTGGTCTTAGTTGGGTGTTGGGGTTCCGCTTCCTGTCGCTGTTCCCTATTCCGTAGTGCCGTGCCCTCGCTTTTCTACTGTCCTTATGCCCAGCCCTTCGTTTTTCCTGTCTCCTTTCGCCCTTTTCACATGCCCTCTCCCTGGTTCTCTACTTCATCACTTTTATATTTATTTATTTAGCCTCCATAATAGTATATTACGCTCCCCTCAATTTTATTTTAATCCTGTCGTGTCACGGTGGTCCCGTCACGCAGGTGGGACGCCGCGGCGGTGACCGGTTGCGCCGCTGTAATGTACTGCCTTGTTGTTCCACTTCTTGTTTGTCCTTGATAATTTGGGGTTTTTGGATTTGGGTTCGACCTCTTCTCGTTTTGTGCGGACTCCTTTTGTGTTTTTTTCATCCACTTTGCTTTGCCTGGGTGTTGTCCCGTGTAGAAGTAAGGGATTTAGTATACAGATGATTTTTGTGTGGATATGCCCGAGTCGGTGCGTCCCGCCTGTTCTGTCAGGTCTTGGCCGCCCGGCGCTTCGGGCTGGATTTTGTGTCGCGTCCCTCTTCTTTGGGTGGATATGAAATTTAGGGTTTATCTCCTGTTACTTCTCGGCGCCACATTAGAATGTGTGGTGCGGCGTTATTTTTATTTTGGTGGATTTTATAAGTTTCCTCTCGTTATTTTTAAAATAATTTTATATGTATTGTATTTTTTTTGACAAAGTGTTAAGAATGAAAAGTGTTGGTTTATAGTGAAATATGGAAAAGAACATCTACTGTACTGCTCCATACCAGAGATTTTGTTGGTATGAGGGGGGTTGGTGAGGGGGGGGGGGGAGTTTTTGATTATGTATGTTTTATACTTTATACATTTGTTTTTAATTGGTTAAAAATTTTATTTTTTAAGTGTTTTCATACAATTATTTAGTTTTTAATTATATAAAAAATTATTATTTTTAAACAGGATTGGGGGGTGAGGTGAGCAACAATACCGGAAAATAGCAGTAGAGAAATGAGCAGGAGAGAAAAATAATTAGGGGGAGTCGAGAATATTAGGGTTTAAAAAGATGGGATAGCATACATCCGAGCACATCGAAGAATTCCGTTTTTGGGGTAATATTTAAAGATTTTATTAATTTTTTGTGATTTTAAAATTTATTGGCTATTCACTATGGTTTTGAGTACATAAGGTCTAGTAAGGCAGCCATACGAATGATAATATTCGGTCGCTTAATTGGTTTTCTCTACGCATCGGTATTATCCCTCTCTTTCAGCTCACGCTCCCTTTTTGCTGGATATTCCCATCTTTCTTTCTCGCTGTTTTTATTTCCTCTTCTTCTTCTTTGCTGTTTCGCCTTCGTTACTTTCTCTCCAGTGCTTTGGTTGGCTTTTCCCCCTGCCCCTCTCTCGCCGCCCTTACTTTCCCCTTCCGTCGCTCCTCGTTGTCGTCCCCGCGCTCCCTCCCTTTTTTGGACCCCCCGCCCCCTGTTGCGCGCTCTGGCCGTGCACTGTTTTCAGTAGGGTTCTTCTATATTTTTCCTATCCCTCGTGGGGCCTATTCTTATCACGTTATCCTTCGTCGACCCGACCCCCACCTCCGACTCTGGTTTTTTTTTTCGCCTCTCTCCTCCCTCCATCTCTCTCACTACCTTACCATCCCTTCCATAGCCTTTTCTTTCCCTCCTCCTCCTTATCCTCCTTCTCTTCTCATCAGAATCCCTCCCTCCTCCTCCTCTTCCTTTCGCACCGACACTACGCGGATCCCTCCTTTCGGGCCCCTCCCCCTCCCTCACCATCCCTCTCTCTCACATCATTTCTCTTCTCCCACGTTCTTTTACATTGGCCTCATGCTTTCTTAACAGTCCCGGCTTCCGTTCTCCTTCCTAGCGTCTCCCTTGCCGTCCGGGGGAAGGGCCGCCGTCCTAAATCTCCCTTCTCCTCCATTCCCCTTTCGCATTTCGTCTGCACAATAATTTTAGATGACTTGCGCCTATGAGGCTGGTTGTCGCGTGGGCGCCGTTCCGTTTAGGCGGCCTTGGCATAACCTTGCTTGTCTGGCTTCGGTCGGCTTCGGCGTTCTCGGGCTTATCCCCCTCCACGGCGGTCTGGGCCACCACTCTCCTGACGCACCCGGCGGAACGCCGCCTGTCCTGCCTTGTGTCTCTACACCGCGGTCTCATTTTTAAGTCCGGGCCAGATCCTGCTGGGCTCCCCTGGATCTGTGTTTTCTCAGGACTGGCGCCCGCGGCGTCCGCGCCGGCCCGCCTTAGGCGCCGCGCCTCCAGGATCGCCGCGTCGGCATTCGCCTCGCTCGATGCTCGCTCGCCGGTGAGATGATCTGTCGATTACTTCCTTCGTGTGCATGCTTGATCGTCCGCCTCTTTCTCTCCCCTCTCATGATTACCTTGCCAACCTGGTCGCTCTCGCCCCTGCCGGGTTCTCACGTACCGTCCCGGGTGTCTGGGCCCCGGCGCGGTTCCGCGCCTGCCCCCACCGCGCGCCGTGTTCCTGGCTGACCCCCTAGCCGCCAGCCCTCGCCGCTCGGCATCGCCGGCGGCCGACCGGCCGGGGTCGGCTCGGCTCACGTGTCTGCCCCCGCGACCGACCCGTTGGTCCCAATAATATTTTTTTTTTTTATTTTTTATGGCCACCGGTGCTTTAGGCTGCCGGTGCTGGTGCCGCGTTCGTCCACTCTTATCGTTTTCTCTCCTGTTTTACCCCTCTCACTTACCTTGTGTTTCACGGATAAGGGCTCCAGTCTTCTGGGTCTCTTCCTTGGTCCGCATGTCGTCTCTTTTGGGAGTTGCCTTGCGCTCTGCCTCCCACTCCACCCGTTATATATTCCTATCCCTGTTGCCGCCTTTAGCCACTTTTCTCTTTTCCCTCCCTTGGGTTTCTTTTTTTGATGCATGATCTTCCTTCTTCATTATTTTCTTATTTTTATATTATTTTTTTATTTATTTTTTTTTTTTCTTATCCATATTCTCTTGTTCTGCCTTTCTTTTTTTTTCTCACGTTTTTTCTATTTCCATGTTCCCCTTTTATTTTTTTTATTCCCTTTTTTTCTCTTTCCTTTCTTTTTCTCTTTTTTTTTTTCTGGGTGGATTTTATCCTTCCATACTATTTCTTTCCCTTTCTCATCTTTTGTTATTTTCACATTTTTTATTCTTTCCTTTTTCCCCCCTTTCTTGCCCTTTCTTTTTTCTCCCTGTTCTTTTTTCCTTTTTATTCTTTCTTATATTACCGTTCCATCTCTGTTTCTTGTGGGTCTCTTCCCCTTCACATATGGTTTTCCCTCCCTTATTACTTGTCTTTTTTTCTTTTTTCTATTCTTGCTACTGTTTGTCAACGAAAATGGATTAATTATTCGTTTCTCTGGTAATTCTCCCGTACATCCCTCTCTTCTGCTTTGTTATTTCTTCCAATCCCTCCGTCCCTCCGTCCCTCCGTCCCTCCCCCCCACCCCCCTTCCCCCCCGCCCTGCTCTCTAGGCTCTTCTAGTGGTTGACTCTCATTGCGTCCGGAAGTTGTTTCATCTCAGGAATAGTTTTTGCTTCCTGTTTTTATCACATCTCTTTTTTAGCCACATTTCGCACACTCTACATTAGACCCCCTTTTCTTTCTTTTTGTTGTTTTGTTTCCTTTCCCCCTTTTGTTTTTTCTCTATGAACCACCACAATATATTCTTAGGACATAATATTTTTTATCATTTCTTTATCTCCCGTCCCGACACTCTGTTTCCGCATTATTTCCCTCTCACCCCCGCCGTCCTCCGGGTCCTCCGTGATCTCTTGTTTTTCCTCACGCCACATTGTTTCCCCAAATTTGGGAACTCCCCCGTTCCCCCCCCCGCCCTGCTCTCTTGTCTCTCTTGGCTCTCATTTGCTATCTTCATTGCCTCTCTTTTTTTGTCTTTTTCCTGTCCGCGTCTTTTATTTGCCTGTTCCTTAAGCCTACGATGATCTGGCCAGGGAGCGCCCCACTTTTTCTCTAAATACTTTTTTTTTTTTGTTGGTGGTTGTTTATGCACTTGGTGTACCCCCTTGTTGTTTTTCTTCTCGCATCGTTTTTCTAAGTCTTTTTCTTTTCCTCGTCCCCTTGTGTTTGGTTTCTTTTTGGTCCCTCCTTGGGCCCTCCGGCTCGTCCCTCCGTTCTACTCCGTCACTGCTTTGCTCCGCCCATTTCTCCTTCCCTCTTTCTTTTCTCCGCTTATATCTTCCCTTGGCTCTTTTTTGCTCTCGGTTGCTCTCTTGCTACTTTGCTCTCATTTTGCTTCACGCTTGTTCCGTCGTTGGAGGTCCTCGTCGTTCGCTTTTGTTATAGTTCTCACCCCGGTCGTTTTACCCTCCCCTTTAGCCCTTCTTTTGCCTTTGTCGGTAGTGTTGTTGTTAGGGCTTTCACTTGCTCTGCCATTACTGTGTAGTTGGTGCTCTTGTAGAGACAGTTTGCACGGTGGTTTTGTTTATATTTGGTCTATGTTTAGTTGTATTAATGTTGTTGTTGTTTTCTTCGGTTTGGTCTATCTGTTTAATTGTTTGTTGTTTGTTGTTGTTGATTAGTTTGATTAGTTTATTTTTTTTGTTTTTTTGTTTTTTTGAGAGTATATTGTTGTATTTTGGTTTTTTATGATATTATAGTTAAGTAGTTTTTTGTTATTTATTGGTATAGTGATTGTGTGGAATTGGGTTTGATTTGCTTTAAGGGTGTGGTTATAGTTTATTTGCTTAGCTGTTGTTGTTCCCTTGTTTTCCTCTCGTGGGGGGCGCCCGCGATGTTACTCTGTTGGGGCTCTTGTCCCGCTCTATTTCTTCGGGCTCGATCCCTTTTTCCCCCCTATTCTTTTCAATCCTCTTTTCTTAGTTCTTATTTCCTTACACCTTGTCCTGGTCTTGCCCCTCCCCCACCCACTTTTTACTTACATACTTCTCGCTCCATACACCTTCTCTGCCGCGTCTATTATTTTCCTGGTTCACTCTTATCCGTGCGCCGGGGGTCCTCATCTCGCTTATGCCGCTCGTTTCTCACCTGTTAGCCTTTAAGTAGGAACGTCTCATTCTCTGACTTACTCTTCTAGCCCCTTTTACTTCTGTCTCTTTCCTACATACTTATATGGTTCTCTTTTTCGCGCCCCTTGTCTTCACGTCCATACTTTTCTTTAATACTATACGGCATATCTTTTACTTTTTCGTGATTCTTGACTTATTGGTTATCCTGTCTTTGGCTTTCTGTTCTTATTCTATCCTTACTTGTGTGCTTACTTCTATTTGCGATGCATTCTTCTATTCCGTATCTTTGACTATCGTGTCTGTCGTGTTCCTTTCTTGTCCCTTAACACTCGCCATTTTCCCTCGTTTCTCGACTCGAGACCCTATCGTCACCGTCGTGAAGTTGGTGTAGGGTGCAGTGTTCAACTTCCGAAGATTTCCTGTCGGTGTTCACCCGCCTTTCCGCTGCCCGTTAGGTACAGGGTGTTTTCGTCCCATACTTCCTCTTCTCCCCTGCCCTCCTAAATCCCCCCTTACCGATTCCCTTTTACGTCTACTGAGCGTCCCGGTCCCCCGGTTCAGGTCGCGCACCTGTATCGGTTTTGATCTGACCCTCGTACAAACCTGGCTTCAGCGCCGGCCATGACACACTCGCCGACCTGCCCCCATATCCTTACACTTCCTCTCAATTATGACCGCCTTCCATGGCAGCCGAGGTCCCATCGCAGGTTTCAGGGGCTCCTAACTTTGTTCCCCTTAACTATTGTCCGTTCTTCTTCACTCTGGCTCAATGTTATTATACGTCGGTTCCCCCGTACCGTTTTCTTACTTCTCTTCTGATAATTATTATCTTATACTATTCAATATTCTTGCATATGCATTTCTGTGTGACTTTCCATATTCATTCTTACTTACATTTCGTGATCTATCTTCTTCTTTTGCTTCTATCTTTTCTTCTCTCTTCTCTTCTTCTTATCTTCTTCTTCTTAAGGTCTTCTAGTCTTCTTTGCGATGTCTCTCTTCTTTCTGCATTGCATACGTAGTATGATCGTGTTCTATACCTCTGTTGCTTTATTATCTTACATTACATTTACTTTCCTTATACAAACTCTCCGTCAAGCGAAAAGCGAAAATTTATTAGGTTAAATTATACAACCAATTTTGCCGAATCTTTTTGATTAATACAATTGGTCCTATACTTTATATTCCTCTTTGTGTGCTTACTTTTTACACCACATTTTTATTTCCACCTTTTTTTTTCGCTTTTGAACTTTTTTTCTGTTCTTTTACGATGTTTTTTCCAAGGGTTTCGTTTCTTTCACTTTATTACTTCTTACTTCTTTCTTAGACTATCTACTGTTTTAATAATATTCTTGCTCTCTAAAATACTGTCTATCTAAATGGAGATTAGAGCCTTCATCTTTCTACTCACCCCTTTACCCCTCCCCCTACCCCCCCCCCGCCACAATTTGTTATTAGCTCACCCCACCCACTCACTCTCCCCCCCTCCTCCGGTCTCTTCTATTGGACCCACTTTGGAAATTTTGAGATTTTAAATGTATCCCCCCCCCCCCACGCCGAAACCCCCTCCCTCTTTCTCTCGAAAAGTTTAACATTCGCCCCGGTTGCTCCTACCCTCGGGTCCTCCCCTCCCTTTGCTCTTTCCCTTTCATTATTTTTCTATCACGTTTGATACCTCTTTCTCTTCGACACCCGCACTTCCCATTGTTCTCTTCTTACCCATCGACCCCTCAGCTTGGTTCTATATCTCGATAGCTCTTCACATTGGGAGCATTCCCGTACCTCAGAGACCTTTCTAGTGTTCCTGCTAATTTCGGTTTGCTGGTATGACGAGCGCCGCGCCTTTTTGACTAACAGCACCTCAACCTATAGCTTCTCGCTGTCTGTTGCCCTCCTGCTTGGTCGCGGCTCCCCCTCCCCCATACACTCTTATTTCTCGGGCCGCCTCCGTTGTCTGTCGGGCCTTCGCTCTCGCCTACTCGTTGGGACCTTGCTGTTTACGTTTAATTTATACCACGTTGTGCCATTCAGTCTATCGTGGCATTTCTGGGGCTATCGTATTTCATCTTCGCGCTTGCCTATTTATTATCATAAGACGTGCCTAGGTCACATATACGTTATCGCGTAGGTCTTGATAGGGCGTGCTCTTTGCGCTTCTCGGGTTCGCCCTTGGCATTTCCACCTTTTTAGTTACGATTTACAAGGGGTCAACTATCCAAATGGATTGTAGGTAGCTTTCCCTAATTGATCAGTACATCCTCCTGGTTTTTTTTGCTCTCCTCCTAAACTACCGTTATATAACCGGGGCTACCTTTTTAGGCCTGTCCTTCTATTTTATTCTCGGTAATAGTAGCCCTACATTGCTGCATAAAGGGACCCCCCCGATTTCTTCCGCACTGCGTTTTTCCACCCGGAATTAGCTCGTAGCTCTCAGAAATTATATGGAGGGTCTCATGTTCATTGCTTTGTTCAATCTAAGTCCTTTTTTTGATGGTATAATCCCTCTCTTCTCTTATATTCGGTCTATTCACCTCCAAGGGTGAGTATCTGTCTTTTCATTATTCCTCGCCATACCGGCCTTTGGTTCTCCGTTCGCCCTCTGGACTGAGTAGGATTTTATAAGTGACGCACCGCGATGCTCTGGCGCGCATTGTGTCGGGTAGTCACGCCGTGTGCTGCCGTCATCTGCTCTATCCTGTAGTTGGTTTACACAGTCTTGCCCTCCTGATATTAGCTGGCGTGTTATCCGCGCGGCGTTCCTCGTACTTTCCCGCTCCTTCCCCCATCCTCCGCACTGCTGTCATACGCGTCCCCTGCCTTATTGTTTTGCCTTTGATTCCGTCCCGTCGCTCAATCCTATTGTTTTCATCTACGTTGGCTCTGCCGTTTCCCCGCTGCGCTCGGCCTCTTTGTCGGCCGTTGCCGCTACGTAACAATTTCGAGTTACTGCGCGTTTATTACCCTTTGTCCACCACCCTCTTTTCCTGAGCCTCTGCTGGCCTCAACACGCTCGGGCCTTATCCCTCTGCTTTGAGTTTCTTCCGTTAATTCCCAGTCACTGGGTGTTGTTTCTCCCTCGTCCCTCCTCCCTCTTCTCAATATAGTCGGATGTCTATATGGTATAGGGTGCCAACATTGGTTCTTTTCTTCATGACTGGGCCTCGGGAACGCTCATTTGCGCGCCTCCTTCATTGTGGATGCCCTGACCTCTGCACATACCCCCGAGCTTTTCATGCCTCTTTACGTAATTCCATCTCCCGATTGGGTACGCGCCCCTTACTTTTTTCTTTTGAGAGCACCCTGCCTGGTGCTCTCCTCTTCATTATCTTGTTTATTATTCCTCGCTCACATACCGGTAACATCGTCTAGGTTATTTATTTTATTCTTACTTCTTTGTTGGCTCCTCTTTCTTTTGTGTTCATAGAGGCCCATGTGACTTCCTTCTGTCTGTTCTTTTTATGTATGTTTCCACCTCTTCATCTCTTCCTCTCATTCCCCCCTCCTTTCTCCTTTCCCTGCGCCCTCCCTTCACACATCCTTTCCGTCATATATGGTCGTCCCTTCTTCTGCCCCTTGCCTTTCCGGGGTGTTGTGTCGTTCCCCTTCTCGCTGTCCTTCTCCTCTGCGCCTTTCGCTGCTCCTCACCCCTCTTTTATATACTCTCCTCGCGTGGCCCTCTTCTGTTTCCCGTAATATAGTTTCGTTTCCGCAAGGTGTACGCGGCCCGGGAAGCTGTCACTCCGGTTTTGCGGAGTCGGCTGACACTCTTCCCCTGTGTCCGACTAGCGCCCTGCCTCTATGTTTGTCTTTGCAGTTTTCCTATTCTTTAGCCTAGCGGGATTCCTGATCTGGTCCACTAACACATTATTCTCCCTCTCTTCGTTTTCTGTGGGGCCCACACCCGGGAGTAATCTATATATTCCTTAGTCGCTCATTGGATTGGGGATCTGCCACTCCGGACCATCGACACGTGCTGATCTCGATATCTCCTCTCCCCTGACTCTTTCTTTCCACTTTCGATCTGGCGGCTTCGTCCTATTTTGTCCGCGGAGTTTCCGTCTTCGCCCTCGCCGCCCTGTCCTTTTCTCTAAATTCACCTTCTGCTCTTGATCCTGTATTGTTTTCCCCCCCTCCTTTCTCTCCGAACCGGATTGCCATCTCAATCTAAACTGACCTACGTTTTTTCTCTGGTCTTGTTTTCATCACAAGACTTCATAATATTCGCGTTAGTTTACCTTGTCCCTTCCCCCTTCTCCCGCCCGTCTGCCTTCCCCGGCTTCTTTCTCCCTCTCTTCTTGTTTCCTGGTGCGCCTTGTCGCGCTTTTCTTACACACCACATTACTTCCTTTTCCTTTCTTCCCCTTTATTGCCTTTCTGCCCGTGCCCTGCCCCCCAGTGGTCTCCCCTGCTGATTGTTTCTCTCTCGTGTTTCACACAGGGCTCAGGCCCCAGTCCGGGTCAGCGTCGTCCCGGCTTGATTTCTTCCTTTTGCCCCCTTTTCTCATAGGGTTCCCCGTTTGCGATGCGTTGCCTTCTGTTTTGCAGGTTCTTGAATTCTCCTTTAAAGTATTGGGTCCTTTGCTCCCTCCGCCTGTCGCCGTTGATTCTTCCTACGGTGCCTTCGTTTCGGGTATCTATCTATCAGACCCATCGCCTCGATACCTTAGATTTTTCCTCGGCACTCTCCCCTTTTTCTCCCGTGTTCCGTTCTGCCGCATGGCTTTTTTGATATAGTGTTATCTTCTCTAAATCGCCCCTCTTTCATCTCCACTTCTTCCTGCCTTGCCTGCCTCCTCTCCTCTGTTCTGATCCTCCCCTTTCTCTTCGTTCTCGATAATTCCCCTCTTGTGTCCCGATCCTATTTTCCCTCCTTCTTTCCCCCTCTTGTCTTCTTTCCCTCTCCCCTTCTTCTCAGATCCCTTTCCATCTTAGACTAGGTTTTTCCTCTGTTGCTTTTTCCCTTTCGCGCAGCTCTTTTGTCTCTTCTCTGGGCTTCTGGCCCTATCTTCTCCGGTGTTTTTTCCTTTCCTTTGTCTCAGTGTGCCCGCCCCCCTTGGCTTTGTCTTTTTCTCCCGCCGCCCGATGCCTTACCCTTTCGGCCCGCTTGGGTTCCTGTCCCGGTTGTGCGCACGGTCCGATACATTTGTCTGCCCTTGTCACCAGTAATCTCTCTTTCTACCTTCGTACCCGCTTGCCCTGCTTTTTTGCCATCAATTTTTTTCTTTCGCTGTTGCTGCTAGACATTTATTTTTGCCCTGGGATGGGTCCCTCCTGCCTGCGTTCCGCCCTGGATGGCTCCCCTTTCCCCCTTCTTCTTTTTTCTTGACTTTGTCGTGCCTCTTCCTTTTGCTTTATACGGCTCTTTTCCCTATGCCACTTTCCACTCACCTTCGCCCCTCCTGCCCTTTCCTCCGGTACCTATTTTTCCGGCCTCCCCTTTCCTTCTTGTTGGTATCCTATAGTCGCTTTGGGATTAGCCGGCCCTGTGCCCCAGCCATCTTGAACTCTTCCTTCTTTCTCGGATCCCTCCCTCCCCCTCTCCTACATGGCTTGCCCAGTCCCTGTCACGGCACTACCCTTCTTCATTCTTTCTTTGGACATTCCTTTCTCCTCCTCCCTTATCTTATACCATGAGTGCTAGTATCGGCTCTCGTCGTCCCCTGTCTCCCCCTCTGGCTCCGTCTCTTTTCTCTCCTCCTTCTCTTTCTTTTTCTTTTTCTTTCAATGATCACCTTGCTCTTGGTACTTTCCTACTTCTATTCGGCTACGTCTTTTTTTCTCTCTTCGATCCAAATTCTTTTCGCATATTGTGCCGATCGTGTCTTGCCATGCAATGTTTTTGGATGGCGCGATTATTAATTTAAATTAATATTTAATAATTTTGGTTAAATGTTTATAGATTTGTATCTTACTATGATGGATTGGTTAATAAGGAAAGGTAAAAAGGAATGTGAAAGTTTGAGAGTAAAAGGTGGTATATTATGTATAGTTAAAAGAAAAAAAAATAATTTAAATTGTTTTCATTAAAATAGAAATTAATGTTATTATTTTATAAAGAAACATTTACGGAATAGAAAAATTTATAAAATGTAAAATAAAAAGTTAAATGAGTGTAAATTTTTAAAATATAAATGCATGTTTATAAATATTATTATGATTATATAATATAAAAGGCGATTGTAAATAAACTGCGTATTAGGGCGCGCCAGCCGTATTCTTATTGTTCCCTTTAGGACCGGCGTTTCCCCAATCTCCTTTTCTTGCCCGTCTTCTTACGTCTTGGTTTGGGGTTTTTTCTCAAAAGAATGAGTAGTATTTTGGGGAAACGCCCTCGGCCTTTCGCCTTTTCCCTGTCACGACCGGGTTCCTTCCCCTCTCTGGCCTCTCCCTCGTGGTTGCCTGCGATCCTCGCCCCGGCATATTCCTCCTTATAATCGCCCTATTTGTGCCTTCCCTCCGTCCTGTTATTTTTCACCGGATCCTTTTCTCCTTATCTGTGGCCCTCTTCCATATCCTCTTGCCCGTGTCGCCCTCCGTGCCCCGCTGCCCTTCCTCTCTGCCTTGTGTTTTTTTGGTCCTTCTCCCCCCTCCTTTCCCTTCTCTTCTGTTACCGCCTCGTCCTGCTTCCCTCCCCCTGCCCGCTCCTGTACCGGGCTCGGTCTCTGTTCTCCTTCGCGGGCTTCTCCCGTCTCTTTTCCTCCGTTCCCTTCCGGCAGCCCCCTCCGCCTCCGGCCTTTTCGCTCTTCTCGCTTTTTTCCCGTCCGTTCCTCTGACGCTCTGTCTCTTCCCTCCCCCCTTCTTTCCTCCTGTTTTTTTCCGCTTTCTCCTTGTCTCTGCCCTGCCTTTTCGCTTCTCCCCCTTCCCGCGCTCTTTTCCTCCCGCGGCCCCCCGCTTTTGCCCGCCCCCCTCCCGCCCACCTTTCTCCTCGCTGCTTTCCTCCTGTCCCGCTGTTTGCCCTCCGCTTTTGTACGCCGCCTGTCTCGGTTTTCCCGTCCTCCCCTTTTCTTTCGCTCTCTGCCCCCCGGCGCTGCTCTTTGGCCTTGGTCCCGGTTGCCCTTGGTCCCTGCCTTGAGCCCGGCCCCTCGCCAGCAGTCTCCCCTCCTCTCTTCCCCGGGCCCTCTGTCTCCTCTCTCTCTCTCCCTGGCCTGTTGCCCTCCTCCCTTCCGGTCGGCGCCTGTATCCTCCCCGCCCGTGGCCCTTGCTTCCCCACTCCTCCGTGTCCTCTCCTCTTCTACCGTCTTTTTCCTCCCGCCTCCCCCTTCCTACCCCCCTTTCGCCTGCCCCGCTTCCGCTCTCTTGGTCCCTGGCCGCCGTTTTCCTCCTCCCCTTTCCTTCCCTCTGTCTGCCGTCCTCGCTTTTTCCGTTTCTTCCTCCGCCCTGTTGCCGTTCTGTCTGCCCTGATGGTCTTTCCTTCTTCTTCTTCGCCGCCTTCCTCCCTGCCGGCCCTCGCCTGGCCTTTTCCCGTCCTTCTTCCTTCTGCTCCCGTCCCTTCAGGTCCCGTTGCTTCCCCCTCGGTCCCTCTGTCCCGCCTCTCTTCGTTTCCCCTCCTATTTCTCTTTCCTTCTCTTCCCTCTCTCTCCCCTCCCCCCCGCCCCTCCTTTTTCCTCGCTGCGCCGCTCCCCCTCCGCCGGCTTGTTTTTTCTCCTCGTGTTCTGGCTGTTTCTCTTCCGCCCGTTTCTGGCCCCGCCTCCCTTTTTTCGCCCTGTCTCCCTTCTTTCCCTCTCTTGTTTCCTTGGTTCTTGTCTTTCTTCCTTTCTGCGTTCTTCCTTCTTGCCCGCTGTGCCCTCCCTCTCTTTTTCCTGCGCCTCTCCTCTCTCTCTCTCTCTTCTCTCTCTCTCTCTCCTCTCTCTACTTCTCTCTCTCTCTCTCTCTCTCTCTCTCTCTCTCCTCTCTTCTCTCTCCTCTCCGTTCTCTCATCTCTCTCTCTCTCTCTCTCTCTCTCTCTTCTTCCCGCCCCCTTCCTTCGCGCCTCCGTCTTGCTTTTGCCCCCTCCTCCTCTGGTCGCTTTCCCCCCTTTTATCACTGCCCCTCCCGGCATCTCCCGCCTGTTTTCTTCCCGTGTTTGCCCGTCCGCGCTCTTGCTTCTCCTGGTCCCTCGCGTACGCTGCAGCTTTCTCTTCCCTCGCCCCCCACTCTCTCCCCTGCCTGCCCCTCGGCCTTGGTCTGCTGCCCTGTTTGTCCCCCTCCCCCTTTCGTTCTCCCTCTCCTCCGTCCTGCCCTCCCCTTTCTGCCCGTGCTCTCGCCATCCCTCCTTTTCCTGTTATAGTGCTGCTCTTTTTCTGCCCGGGGCGGCGGTGTCCTTCCCGGCCTCGGCCTCCCCTCTTTCCTGTTCCCTTCTGCCCCTGATTGGCGCGTCCGTGTGTGGTGTGTGTGTGGTGTGTGTGTGTGGTGTGTGTGTGTGTGTGTGTGTGTGTGTGTGTGTGTGTGGTTGTTCGTTTGTTTTGAACTCAGACCCTAACTCTCCCTCCTCCTACCTCCCCCTCCTCCTCCTCCTCTCCTCCTCCTCCTCCTCCTACTCCTCTCCTCCTCCTCCTCCTTCCTACTGCTCTCTCCTACCTCCATCGATACTACTACTACCTCCTCTCTCATACCATCCTATCATCCTAGCTTCCTCACACACTCATACCGGATACCTCCATACCTCCTCCCCTCTCCATTATGTTTCTCGCTCCCCCCCTCTGGTTCCGTCCGGCCCCCGGGGCACCCCGTCCTCCCTCTCTTTCCTACTATACGCACTGTGGGGGTTAACTACACAGACATCTTCCGCATATCCTGGGAAGGTTCCTTCTCGTCCTTTTCGCGTAGAAGCATTTGTTCTGGTGCTGTGCGCATCGGATTTGCTGCTTCATTTCACTCGTTCTCTGCTTGTTATCCCCTTAGCGCGTCCGGTCGCATTGCGTCCATGTTTTGGTGTCCGGGTCCGGGCGCGCTATGCGCCTTGCGGCTCCGCTCTTGGTGGTCCTATCGGTATGTTGAGACCCTAGCGCGGCTACCGTCACAAGCGGGAGGGTGGGAGGTCGGCCCGCCGTTTCTTGGTGTTGTGCGCTCTCTTGGCATCCTCCTCCTCCTCCTCTACTCCTCCTCCCTCCTCACTCCTCCCTTCCCCTCCACTTCTTCCTACCTCCTCCTCCTCCTCCTCCTCGGCGATTTGCATACTCTTCGCGCTATCTCTGCGCTGCGCTGTAATGCTGCGCATCCGTGAAGCATCCTCGCTACTTGTGCGTCGGTTGTGTCGGGTTCAGAGTCAGCAGTCTTGGTGCGCTTTTAGACTCGTGTGCCTTGTCTGTCTAGAGATACCGGTTGCCGGCGCTCCAATCACTATATTACAGTTCAACTGTGTCCTGTCCTGGCTAGTCATGTCCGTTCGGGTTCAGGGGTTGGATTTGTGCGGGCTACTCTTGTGTTTTAGTTTCGGTTTCCTCTTACACATAGATTCCATGTTGTCTTCCACTTGGTCCCTTAATGCCTCTTTTACCTTCTTTGCAGCTCTGATTTGGTGCGCGCCCTGGTAGTTTGTCTCATATATGTCCTTGGGTGATTCCTTGCCCCGTATTTTGGTCTCTTCCCCCTTCCCCCCGCACAGCGGTGTCGGCCGGCCCGCTTCCCCCCTCCCCCCCTCTTCCCCCTCCCCCCCCCCCCCCCCGACTTCCACCCTCCTCCCCCCGCCACCCCTTCTTCGAACCCCCCCCGCCCGCCACCCCGTCTCTCCCCGCAGCCACCCCTTTCCGCCTCCCGTTCTCGCACCCCATGCCCCCTGCCCGTGCCTCTCACACACCTCCGCGCCCTTTCCCCGCCCCTCCGCCCGCCTTTCTTTTTGTTCTGTTTTCTCCCCCCCGCTTCTTGGTCGTCTCTTGCCTCACCGCTCGGGTTGCGTGGCTCTTTCGCCGGTTCGCCATCGCTCCTCGCTCCCGCTCCTGTGACATGGGTCGGGGCGGGTGGAGTGGGTGGCTTGCAGTTTCCTGCGGTGTATTTTCCCGGACTTTACCTGCTTTTTTGTGTAGGCTGGTCTCACCGGCGGCCGCACTCCCATTTTCGACGGGTTCGTTTCATGGTTCTGGTCTTCTTCCCCCGCCCTCCCCTTTTGTCCCCCCCTTGTTTCCCGTCCCCCCCCCCCTCCCTCCCGTTTGCCTTCGTGTTCTGTCTTTGGCGTCCTTTGCCTTCCCTCCCTTCGCTCCCGGGTGTCGCAGTCCTATACGCTCCCGTTCGGCTTAGGCCAGGTTTACTAGCTCCCCGCTCCTGGCTGGGGTGGGGGATCAGGTGTAGGAGTGGGTGTTTGCTGTTTCCTTTACATTATATCGCTGCATTTCTTCTGGCTGTATTGGGGTTCGCCCACGTGCCCTCGCCCCTTTATGGCGACGTTCATCGATTCCGGGTATCTTCCCCGACCTCCCCACATTGATGTCGTCACCCAACCGCGCGGGCTGTTTCCCGTCCCCCCCCCTCCCTCCCGTTTTGGCCTTCTGTTCTGCCCCTTTGGCCCCGACCTCCCCTCCCTCTAGTCCCTCGCTCCTGGCTGAGGGTGGTGCCGGTGGGTGGGTTGGTTTGCTTTCCTGCCTTTCCTGCTTTCCGTGCTTTCGGGTGTCCCTTTTAGCGCCTGGTTTTTTTTCTTTGCGGAGTGGTTGGATAGGCGACAAGGGGTACCCCTTGGACCAGCGGGCATCTCCCCATATGTAAAGGTTTCCGTGATGCATTGCGGCTTGCGTGCTACCCCGGGGTTTATCAAGGCCGCGGGCACTGATATCGCCTCCCTTTCTCTTCTTCTCTTATGTTTCCGCCGGTGTTTGATTCAAACTTGGGTTTGTATGTTTTTCGTCCCTCGCTTCCCTTCACCTCCCTTCGCGCGCGGCGACCTTCCCCCTCCCGTTCGCCCCTCCCTTTCTCGCGTACGCGTTTTTTTTTTGCCCCCTTCCCTCACCCCCTCCCCCCCCGTCTCACCTGGGTGCGGACGAATCCCACACTCCTTCCGTTCTTCGCCTTCACTACCCTCCCCTCGCCCCTCTGCCTTTCTCCTCCCCATTCCCCTTGTCGCATTCCCCGTTTTCAGGCATGGATCCCCTGCCTCCCCTCCGCCCCTCCGTCCGCCCCTCTCATTCCCGGCGAGCCGCCACCCGCCCCGGCGCAAGCTTAAATCCTTAACGTTCACGTTTCTCCCCCGCCCCTTTAATGACGCTTTTTGCCCCGGTCCTCACCAATGTTTCCGTCGGTGTCCCCGGCTTTTCGACCCCGGCGGGGTGTTCGCGGGTGTTGTTGCCTCTGGCCGTGCCCTTGCCGCCCTGTCCCCTGATCCGCCCAGCAGCCGTTCTGTCCCCGTCTGACATCTTGTCCTTCTGTGTCCAGCCTAGTGTTTGAACTCCCTCGGCCCGCCCCGGCTCCGCCCCGTGTGCCGGTCCCTCTGTCTTGCTTCATCCAGCCGTCTTTTCTTCCTCCTTCTATCTTTCGCTCCTTCTTGGCTTTTCCTCCTTTCTTCTTGCTAGTGGTGGTTGCGGCGTTCTCCTGCCTTGTTTTGGTTTTCCGTTCGGACCCTTACGGTGCAGTCTCTTGCATATGGGTGGGTCCACAGCAGTCTCCCCCTTTTATCAACAGTAGCACCTTCATCCCCGTCCTTTTCGCGCTCTCAGGTTTACCCTCATCTTTTGCCCCCCATCAGGGGGGTGGGTCCTCCGCGCTTGTCCTCTGTTATCTTCCCTCCTTGCACTCTTTCTAGGATGCCCCGCTGGGGGTAAATAATTCTTCTTCTGCCCACTCAGGTCGCCGCTGCCTTCCTCAGTCCGTTCTTTCTACTGCACACCGTCCTCTTATCTCCCCCTCTTTTCCATTCTCTGCCTTCCTATGGTAATCGTTATCAAAATCATTTAGATAAAGGAATATAACTCTTCTTATAAATTTATGTTCATCACATCCATTGATTATTGTATTTATAAATTAAATTATTCATTTATTATCCTCATTTATTTGATAATCGCACTTATATTTAATCTATTTCTTATTATTATATATTTGGATTATTGATGCAAAATAAATTTTTGTTAATTTTAATATGAAGTGAATTAAACTTTTTAAATGGATTTTTTAAAGGATTAATATTTTAAATTTATATGATAATGATATATTTAAATCAAAACTTATGCATGAACTAAATTACAGTTAATACATTTTGTGAGACTAATAATCATAATAATTAAAAAAAAACTTCCATACACATTCATATTTCTAAAATAAAATTAACAAATATTGACCTGCTAATGTAGATAATAAAGAATGATGGTG
>JABUQX010029379.1:40000-41553 GCA_015478945.1 Trachelipus rathkii | reverse complement strand
TCCGCGCATTACTTTCATCGGATGAAGTAAAACTTTACCCACGATCAATTGAATATCTCGCAACATCATGTGTGGGCAGTACGTAAAGTCCCACGGCAAAAGTTGATGACAATTTTTCTAAACAAGGTTTTCTTTCGTAAAGCGTTGTGGGTGTGTGTTATGTCGAGATGGTAGATTTATATTGTGCCCTTTCATTATTATTGAGAATAATTCCCCCTTCACAGGAGACCATCTATTTCGCAATTTTTTACAAAATTACAAGGATATTGGAAGAATGCTCTCTGAACATCTTAGCAAGCATGATGTATCTGATTTTTCAGCATTGTATGGAGTTCCCCGCACATTTTCGCTCGTCAGGGCAGGCAACATTCTGGACGATGGTTTTCCGAAGAGTGTAGATTTCACGGTGGTCCAATAGTTGTCCGTCCCAAGATCTCCGACCTCACAGTACGTAGATTATTGTTTACTGACGGTGCAAAACTGATCTGCTTATACAGTAGTAAAAGTGGACCTCGCAGATGCATTAATTACGTTATTCCAATGCTGATAGCGTTATTACAAGGAACGACATGAAACAACAGGAGAGCAACACCGCCGTTCGTAACGAAGCGCGCTAATGTTTTAGAGGTCAATGGGTATTTATCGTAACATTGTTAAATAACATTATGATTTAACAGAGTCATGTTATATGTATGAAATTTTGTTTAATTTTCATTACGCTATAAAATATTGAAAGTACAAATGGAAAATCGGATAAGAGCATATGAGGTTTTTTTTACATTATTTTCCTGTGTCAACAATCCTCTATTGGAAGTTGGTTCCTTTCCTCCGAAACCCAGCCCTGTATTTTAAACATAATGTTACTAAGAATTGATCCCAAGGCATTTCGTCATACTGATCACCAATAATTTTGTTTATTTTCATTAAATAAGAGTATCTAAATCTTCGTTATATATATATTATATATATATATATATATAATATAGTAATATATATATATATATATACTACTATATAATATATATATATATATATTATATATATATATTATATCATATATTATATATATTATATACTTATATATATTTTGGTGTCAAACTCCTTAATAAACTTTGTTGTAATTCTTTTATCTCCTCGGCACACCTATCGCGTTACCCCTTTAATCTCAGTACTTTCCAAAGTTTTCAATCTAAAGACTCGTTTAGTAATATACACTGAATGTTGAATGCTTACTTCTTATAATATATCTACTGGCACTTGGAGAAGATATACGCTTCATTCGATAAAAAGTAAATTCCTCGTTTACATGAAGTTTCATTTGTTGTATTCTAATATAGAAAAGAAAGAATTTGATAGTTTGTAATTAAACCAGTCTCCGAAGTAGAGATATTTAAGGTGATTTGTGTCGTGTTGAATTTCTTCCTTGTACTTTCATGTTTATGTTCTTTGCGGTTATCGTACTGGACTTATCTGGCATATCTTCATTTTGATTTCTATCTTCTCCACAAATTCGCGTTTAGTTGGACGAAGTGCGATCAGCAATAACAAATTAG
>JABUQX010029379.1:30000-35000 GCA_015478945.1 Trachelipus rathkii | reverse complement strand
TGAGTCAATTAAATGGGGAACCCTAATCTAGTAAAAATAAAATAAAAAAAATGTACTTGAATCCATTTTATTTCAATTGTGCTATTTACACGAGATTAATCACATCGACCAGATTGCTTATTCAATAATCGTACAACAATTTTAAATCAATACCTTTTCATTCAGATACCATTACACTGCACTCCTTTAAACATCCATTAGAGTTAACACCAAATTGTATACGATAGTTTCATGTTTATAAACAAGGGATATGCTACTAATGTATTTATATCTAACTTATACATTTATGTTATCTCAAAACAACTCTGCTGGCGACTCACTCGTTTTGGTTGTTCAGACTATTTCATAATATATCTCCTCCACTAATGCTCGTTGACTCTCATTCTCACACTATATCATTAACATGATTTACGATGTGTAGATCACACGCGATATAATAGATATATCCCTAATCTACACTACAATTTCTAAGTATAGTCAACGTTAGGAGATGAACATTGTTTCACTAAAATAAAAACTTAATTCATGATTTCTAACAAAAGAATAATAAATACAAACTTTACCCTCAATGTGAAAAGATCACCTAATTCGGCTTTCAAATTCTTAAGTCCACTTCACCATCTCCCATCCTCTACATGGCTCTCTATCATTTGCATACCACCCATCCTCTCTCCCTCTTCTCTACTCTACACTTCTACATCTTCCT
Source organism: Trachelipus rathkii (assembly GCA_015478945.1). Classification (NCBI taxonomy): domain Eukaryota; kingdom Metazoa; phylum Arthropoda; class Malacostraca; order Isopoda; family Trachelipodidae; genus Trachelipus; species Trachelipus rathkii. The sequence goes on along the minus strand of JABUQX010029379.1, from coordinate 34,294 downwards.
ATACTACTCTGCTCTCATTTAGTCAGCTTCTTTTCATTGCCAAAATCTTTCTAAAGATTTAAGCTTCCGACACTCTGCTCTTACAGTTGCTTCCCCCTCAAACTAACTGCATGTAACTTTACACCTTATATCTACTATTTCCATAACCTATAGTATTACTTATACTATACATTAACTTTCGAACCCCTCCTATTTAACAATCCTGCCAAAATCTACACTCTATCCAATTCCTCTCAATAATCTTTATATCATGAATCCTGATTATACTAACAATAAACCTATACATACGGATTAATAATTAATCGATAGTATATAGTACACCATCACTACATCTCTTCCAATGCTCCATCAATTCAAACATATTATCATCCGTTAAGACAGCTTCACTTCAAACGCCACGAACGGAGCTCGATTCAAAAATCTAAATCTTTCATTATATTTCATCATGTATGACCTCTATGAGACATAAATAGATGTTACTACAAATAAATTTTTATATCATAAATAAATTATACATACATACATTAACCTCACCTAACCTAACCCTACTAACCTAACTAATTTCGCCCCTAGAACATGTAAAAAAAAAAAGATCTTCTCATCTTCGACCCTTAGATATACTTATATTTATTAGTATCATAGATGCTACCTCTCAAAAATACTCTCTTCTTTGAATCCGAACTCGGACACACACCGTTACGATTGCGAGGGCGTTCAGTAAAACCACACTAGCATATCCAACACTAATATCACTACACCCACATACATTAATAATATATATATATATAATTAATATACTTAATTATAAATTATATTATTTATATATATATATATTATTATATATATATAATATATATAATATATATATATATTATTTATAAGTTTATATATATTATATATATAATATATTATAATATATATATAATATATATTTATATATTATAATATATATATTAATATATATATATATTATATTATATTATCTATATATATATATATAAGTATAATAATAATAATCAGATAGAGTCAAATAGTAATAAAAAAATTATAGATAGGTCAAAACTAAACAGAAGTTACCCAGTGATCATCTCGCATCCCGACTAACCTCAGATCACGGTGACAAAGATAAATATGACTCCTTATACAGATTTATGAAGATCAGCATAAATGAAAAAAATTTTACCTCGAAAATGTATAACACCAGAAAAATCTTCTTTTCTGAGTAATTTATTCTCCCACACCTACGATAGATAGTAGAGAAAAATCTTAATTATACATTAATGGAGATCCAAGCTTTATAAAATTCCTTTCCAGGGGGCTCCAGCGATGCCGAATCTGTACCCGACATAGCGGCGAGCAGCGTTTTCCAATACCCCGTAGGGACTCCCCGACAGGTCCCGGAAAAGTGAGGAGACCCCGCAACAAACCACATATACAGAAAGAGCGGGGTTACCCCGGTGAAGGAGTACCCTTCCTCCTGGAGGGGAAACTAGTCCTACCCGTTCTCCCCCAGGAGCGAGGACCCGACTCTTTGCATCTTGCGTTACCCTGGGTATTCTTTTAGTTAAAAAAAAAAAAAAAAAAAAATCTTTTTCATGCATAGTTTCTATTACGTCTGATTCTAAACATTTATGCTTTCCATTAGTTTTCATTGTACATATCGTAGTTTTGGAAGATATAAAAAAAAATTAAAAAAATCAAATATAAAAAATTAATAAAAATACTTATACATTCCATACAAATATTTCAAACATATTCGCGAGATATAAAATGTTATACAGTTTTCTAAAATGTACATTATCTTATACATAATTTAATACGAATATAGTATCACAAATATTTAAATGCGAGATAATAATGAATAACTTTATCCATTTAGTTAACAAAAATACATCACTTTTATCGTAGATGTCCTGTTTAACCCAATAGAAGACTAACACGTATAATACTTGTTAATTGAACAATATAAATTATTAAAATCAATATTTCATTATTACTTATAATAAATTTTATAATTAAACATTAATATGTAAATAATTAATTAAATATTAATAATAATAATTTAATAAATATTTAATAATAAAAATTTTAAATAGTTTAAAATTAAATAATAATTAAAAATTATAATAAGTAATATAACTAATAATATATAATATTAAAATAATATAATTAATAAATATATAATTAATATATTTTATTAATTTTTTATAACTTATTTATTTATTATATTATTTATATAATTTAATTATTAATTATATTTATTATTTTATTATTATTATTATTATATTTATTAATTATTATATATTATTAAATATTTATTATTAAAAAAAAATATGAATAATTAATAAATTAAATATATATAATATAATTAAATAATAATAAAATATATAATAAATGTAAAATAATAATGTATAAAAATAATAATAATAAATTAGATTATATTATTTGTTTGTTAGGTTATGTTGTTAGTTGCAAATATTATTGTGATTTTGTGAAAATCATATTTTTATTAATACACGTTCGGTGCATGCCCAAGGCTATATATGAATTCAAAATATTAACTAAATCAACACATGAGACTATACCAGATGGAAAAGAGAAATTGACTATTGCTAGGATAAATAATATAGCATGTGAGTAACCTAAATTTATTAAGGCAGTAAATATATAAAAACATAAAAAAATAAATAAAACTAAATATAAAAAAAATCTCAATATAGAATACTTTAACTATAATATCATATTACTAGCGATATGATTGAATACTTAATTTTATATTTGTATTAATCCTGTTATATATTAATTTGAGTTAGAAAAATGTGTTTAGAATATATTAGATGTACATATAAACTTAAGATATAAAAATACATACAATTCCAATAGCCATATTATTTAATTTCTAGGAAGCTAAGGGAACATTAAGTAATATTAATTATTATATTAAATAAATTATAATATATAAATATATAAATATATAATATATTATATTAATATAATGAATATTATATTAAAAATATGAATATATAAATATTATTATTAAATATATATATTTAATAATTTATATTCAATTAATATATTAAAATTAATATATTATATTAATTATTTGTAATTATTTAACACGGCAAATGTAAGGGCAATCGAGACCGACGGGAAACTACAGGGGTGAGACATATATTCCAACCCCGTAAAGGAGCTGGAGAGGAAACCCGCTACCTCCATAATACCAAATAGCGGTGATTCCGGAGTACCTCCCAGGGAAGGGGGAAATTACATTTCAATACCCGCGTAGTCCCGCAGAAGCCGAAGAAACCATACTTCTGCCATCGGTTTTAAACGCGAATACACCTTGAGAATAATCTCGGTAAATCTCAATTAATTATGCTTTTCAAAAAAAAAAAGCAAAAAACGTATTTAACATAAGAATTTCCTATTTATACTATTCAACGAACTCAACCAATACAAAGAGCCTCTAATTAGGCTCCTAATCATAACTTAACTTATACTATAGCTTTAGACAAATATATGTTTCTTTTATTTGCTTTTCCAATTATACATTTTCCTTATGCTAGAACATTTTGCCATGAAAATAAAAAAAAGATACCAAATAATGTAATTACCTAATTACGACAAATGTAGATTAATATATGTTTTAGAATCTCAAAATTTTTAAAACTTTAATTAATTAATTTTATATTTTTATATTTTTATTCTTTAGTTCCCGGAAATATTACATATGTTCCGCAACATAATAATATGGACAATTATCAGCATTTCTAGCGAATGTATCTTTTTTCCTAATCATGTGCTATGAACTGTTGATAATGTTTGAGAATGAATTGAAAACCTTTGATTTTTAAACTGATTTCCCCTATATATTTATTTGAACTACCGATGGAATAATATATCATTATGTATGATATTATTAATATATATATAATATATATATAGTATATATATATATATATAATATTATTATTATATATATATATATTATATATATATATAATATATATAATAATATATAATTATTATATATATTATATATATAGTCAGCTCCGAAAGCATCATGCATCAATAATAATAGATAATAATTAATAATTAATAATAATAATTAATAATAATATATAATTAATTAATTTTTATTATTATCTATATTATTATATTTTATTATTATTATATTATTATTATTATTAATAATAATAATCAATGAATAATATTAATATAATAATAATAAATAAATATAATAATAAAATAATAATAATTAATAAATAATACATAATAATTAATAATATTA
>JABUQX010029379.1:12500-25000 GCA_015478945.1 Trachelipus rathkii | reverse complement strand
ATAAATCTTAAAAAAATGAAATAAATAACAAAGGTTTTTTATAGGATGTACGCATGTTTTTATTTTGTACACGGCAGAAATGATGTTGTGTTAACAATTTTTTTTTGCGATATCTCTAAAACAAGAGTAGTTGGTAGTGGTGTATTTCACAAGAGTATTAGCTAGGTTATTTTAAATACTAGTGAAACCTAACATTATATCTATATACTTTAAGAGAGCTCGCATACATTTCCTGACGAAGCCGTGTAAACCACAATATACAACCCATTGTATATTATAGTAATGCTTATATATTTATATATAAATATATATATTAGTATACTATACGTATAATATATATTTAATCCGATCTCGCGTTCCGGGGCCGTTTTAATAGTAACTTTTGTCTCATATACTATGTATATATATATATATAGTATATAAATACCTTATATTATATATATACACTATATACATTCTTTCATTATATATTATTTATTCCATAATATTACAACTATATTTATTACCTATAAATAACGTCATTTAATACTTCAAATTTATTGGTATTTAATATTTATGTTATAGTTATATATATATATATTATTTAGAGAGAGAGAAGATATGATATGTTGAATGGTGTAGTGAAGAGAGGAGAGAGAGAGAGAGAGAGAGAGAGCAGAGAGGCTTTAAATTATAAATATGAAGCAGACGTATTTACAAGAAGAAAAGTGGTAGAATGGAAAAAGGATCTTCACTCTTTAGGTCTTCCAACTTTTAAGTTTCCAACTCCAAGAGGTTGATAGACTGCAAGTTGTTGCTAGAAAAGCGCTGATGTTGAATCGAGGAATCTGGTGTGTTTTGACTTTTTGTGACCGAGTGAATAAATTAAATAGAAAATCCGTTCACAAGGAAAATTAAATCGAATAATCATAAAAATCACCTTTTTTTCGGATTAAAAATTAAAAAAATATCTATTAATAATATTGTAAGCAGAATTTACAAAATATTTCTAGTTTAAGTACGAAAAAATATTGTTTTCTTAACGCCAAAATATATTTATTCCATCGAGAATAATTTTAGCTCGAACTCATTTTGGACAAAAAATCTTATATAATATATATATTAAAGAATGATTAAATAATATTTATAGAAGTTCGGAACTGGATGCCCAGACGATCTTATCATAAGAAAAGCTTAGTGATTCGTACCCCCATAATACTAACTTTTAGTATATGCCACTTATAAAATCGTAATTTTACGTTAATCGTACATTATTTAAAGCAAAATCAATTTCTTTTAATCCCGGGGGGCCAAAGTTAAGGTGATGATAAACTAGTCTGTACTCTGTATGTCAACTGTAAATCATGCTCTACAGGAGTCCTGTTCCCGTATTAGATTTCTGCAATGATTATCTTCGCCCACACTGACACTGAACACACTCCATAAGAGCTTAACACTAAAAATCAGGATCAGGCTATCATCGATGACTGCAAAGCTTGCCACTGAATAAGATAGTGATATACTCTGAATTACAATTTTGACTTATGTGTATGTTCCATGTCGGTCCCCCCCTCTCCCTGTATTTTTTGTCCGCAATAAGGAAACGATAAAATTAAAACCCCAATTTTCGATTCTATTTTATATTCAGTGCTCTATATTGCGGGTTCGACGTTAATACGTATATTTTTTGGGGAAATAAATAGTTTTCTTTAACTTCAGTTGAGGGTGCGCTTTGAGTAGTTTTGTATGTGATTTGTGTAAATTTTATTTTTTTCAGCCTTTTAAAAAATTTTTTTTGAATATATGTATCGGATTTTGATATTTTTAAAGAATATCGAAATATCGATAGATTCTGGCCTAATTGAAAATTTACGCTCCTCATATAAATTAGTCGATTTTATTTATCTCGTATCGTCAACATCAATGATGATTCTATATTATTTCGATATATCGTGATTATTTTTTTGCGTTTCATCCCATAACTTAGGCTGTTGTTTATTTCCAGCGTTTAATCATTCTTCCTTATCTTTTTTTTTGAGATTAGATACTTATAAATTAATAGATATTCACTTTATAAACATATTTTTTATATATTTATATATTAGTTATATACTAGTATATATATTATGTTATATATATTTACTATACTTGTACAATATAATATAAATATATTATATATATAAATGTATATTATATAATAAATATAGATAATATAGTATAAATATTATATAGTTTATTATATATTATATTATATATATATATATTATAATATATATATATATTATTATAACTATATATATATATTTATAGATATAAAATAGTATATATTATATATATTTGGGGTTGTTATGTGTGTTAGATATTTTGTCCAAATTCTGATTATTTCAACCATTTATATTTTTATTATTTAGTTAATTTTGTCTTTTACAGTAACTTATGTAAAAATTATAATAATAAAAATTAAATATCGGCATCTAAGTATACTGCTAGATTATGTAAATTTCTCTATTACCTTATAATATTTATCGTTAAATATTATTATGTAGACATCGGTGCCCAACCGCTAGCTCCGGAGCAGCGTGTTTTTCCGTTCTATGTGGCTCGCGGCTCGCGTATTCAGATTCATTCACGTTTATAAAAAATTAAATAGTTTTAGAAAATAAAATAGTTTATATATATAAATATATAAATATATATTAATAAATATATTTTATATATAATATATTACTATAAGTGTATAGTATATTATATATATATTATTATTTTTTACATAAATTTAATTATTACATATGTATATATATATATATTAGATATATACATATATATCAAAGGACTCCGAATTAGTTATTTTACTCGCCAAAAATGTAAATTCTTATATTTCTGTTCGATATATGACTATTAGTGGCACCATCTCGATGTATGTTATATGTTAAGTAAGCTACCCTCCATTTATTATTAATTCATCACTTCTTGTTCTTTTGTTCTTATACGGTGCAAAGTGACACAGGCCTGATTCGATTGATCTTCTAGAAAATCTCTTGGATTTTAGTTTTTGAATAAAATTACAATGTAGTATCCCCTTCCAGAATAACACTACGTCGTGAGGTGTAATTTTTAAAGACTGAAAAATTTTATAATAGTTTGTTCATTTTTCTTTAATTTTCCATGGAAATAGTATTCATTTCAGGCTCTCTTTTATGCTTGCGCAGATATAATTATATTTCGAGAAGCATTTTATCCTTTAAAGAGTAGATGGTTCGATTCGAGTTGAGTGGACTAAATGTAAGTGTTTACTATATGAATCGATACACGTACATCATTACACACAGCCATAACACACGACACACACGAGATACAGCTACACATTATTAGTATTCAAGTGAGGTATAGGTATTGTGAATGTATAGTAGTATGATTATTATAGTATATATATATATCTTATATTATATATATATATATAATAATATATATATAATAATAGATATATTAATAGTATATATATATAAATATATTATTCATAGATCATAGTAGTATAGTTATTTATATAATATATTATAGTATAGTATATATATATATTATATTAATATATTATATAGTAATATAGTATATATATAATAATATATGTATATAGTAGTTATATAGTATAATATATATATGTATACTATTAATGATATGAAGATCTTTGATTCTGTTTGAAATTTTTTTCGTAAACAGATTTTCTTTGAGGCTTTATTATTTGAGAGTTAACCATCTGAAACTAATCTTCTAATACGTGGTTATTGTACTTTGTCATTGTGTATTTGATGGCTCTGTTGTAATATCATTATTACAAATAATACCAAAAGTTTATACCGTCTCATTCTTCATATACTGAAACTTTGGTACAGATAAATAATTTTCATAATTACGGAAAGAAGTTAACTATATTTATTAAGGGTATATATACTCCTTAAATCTTTATTAAAATTATGGATAAAAAATCTTAGCAGAGTGGTGTGTGAAAATAATTTGAATCAAGGATAACAGTATATAAAAATAATTAAGCTCATTCAACATATAAAACTGTTATATAAACTTTTATTAATTTATATTTTTAATATCTTTAAATGTATATAATTAAATGTTAAAAGTTAAAAGTAAAAGGAAAACTTTAAAAGGAAAGAAGTCTTTATTTAAGGATATATTTATATATAATATATATGTATATAATATATGATATAGTATAGATATATATATAACTAATACTTTCTTGTTTATATATATTATATTATAATACCTTATATATATATATATATATATTATATATATAATATAAAAGTATATATATAATTATAAATTATATATAGTATATAAAAAATATTATTATTATGTCATATATATTATATTTATAGTATAGTTATATTATAGGTGGTTGTTTATATGTAATTAAGTAGTATATATATAATTATATATATATAAATTTTGAAATGGATTTTGAGATGTGTATGCTAGATAAATGGATAATCTTAATATCATAAAGCCCCATTACCGGCCTGCTATATTTCACTAAACATTCTTTCTGTATTCGTTGTCTGATAATAGATTCTACTTATCTGTGCGCCCTAATATTAGTTAGTAATTGTGTTAGATGAGGTAGGGTATAGTTATATAGTTATAGTAGGTATATATATTATATATATATAATACTTATATAGTAGTATATATATAGTATATATAATATATATATAGTAGTAGTGATAGTATTATGTGATTAAAATTAGACAGGGCATAGTATTCTTTAATTTTCCTATCTAGATTGAGAACCTAAAATTTAAACACTACGTTTTCTATTTCTTCTATTTATTTTTTTTTCATTATATAGTTTTAATTTATAGAAAAGACAAAAGTTACACATACATTAGCTTGAAAAATCAACTTATAAGTAAATAATCTTTAAAGCGTACGTTATAATGAATGCCTTATTCTGAATAAATTGATTTTAAATTAACAATTCATTCTAGTTCTTATTGACGTGATTATATATTACTGTGAAAAAAGCACATATTTTTTATTATATAATGAATGCAGGCATAACCTAAAAGTATGTGTTAGGAATTAATCGTAGTAACGATGATTTTTGGTGTTACCTACTTTGTTATACTCTGTATTGGTTATTTATTTTGGATACTATGTTCATTGTTATATAATAACCGAAATATAAATAAATAAAATTGGTTTGAAATTTTGAATGTTTTTATTTTAATTAACATAACACATACACACATCTATCATAATATTATTTTTTTTTTTATATTTATATATAATACTATATATATATTCTATTTTGTATATATATTTATTTTGTATTTATTTTATTATATTTTATTATATATTTAGATATATTTTAGTATTATTAGTTGATATTGTTATTATGAGGTATAGTATGTTATATAGTGATTATTATAATATATCGGATCTTTTGATTTCTATCGGTAATGAGTGTACTATTTATCCCACTTGTATCAGTGTTCTTCCTATTACTTTTACGTACCAATTTTGCATATTTATCTACTTCCACTACTACTGATAATTGTTATCTTCAGCGACTAGTTATAAGTTTCTTCTTCTCTATTTTCTGCTTTCATTATTCTCGCTATTATACATCTTTTGCTTCCATTACTATTGTCCATGTTTTTCCTGAGCATTTGTGTGTAAAATGTTGTTTGTATGTCTGATTGAATTTTGATTAGAGGAGGAGTAAAGAAAATTATAAAACTATGGAAATGTAGGATCTATTTCAGAAATAGTTTTTGATTATTGGTTCCCATATATAATTGATGCTTGGATGAAACAGTGAGACCAAAGAAAGGAAGAAAATAATGTGCGCTAGAAAGGAAAATGGAAGAGACTCAGCTTAATTAGTTTTTAATGCAATTCTCGCTTGATTTATGAATGAAGAGGAAATTAGTTTCGAATAAGATAGGAAGAAGAAAAGAGATAAGCGAAAACTAATGAAGAAGTTGAAATATCTTTAAATATTTTTTATTATTATTTTCTGTCTCCTCCTTGAATGGGCCCTGCGTGATATTTATTTATACTTTTATACTATTATATATATAATATATATAATATATATATATTATATATATATATATATATATTATATATATATATATAATAAATATATATATATATATATAATATATACTATATTATTATATATATATATAGGTGTTTTTTTTTGAGTGTCTGTATTATGTATGTGTGTGTTCTTGCGTGCGTGCGTGCGTGCGTGCGTGCGTGCGTGCAGATGTCCTTTTAAAATTCGGATCACGTTTTAAAAGTTTGAAAGTATTCTCTAATCACCAGCATTAGAACTACAATCACTAAAAGATATTTTGTGAAAAGGAAACTTTGAGGTAGTTGAATTAGTTTTTTGTCACTTACAAATAAATAAAAGTTCTTATTGGACACAAATACGCTGGCATAGTGGTAATACTTGTGTTGATAGAAGATAAAATAGAGAAATTTTGTATAATTGATGTGAAATTGAAGCAAATATGATGTATTTTTTTTTAGTATTGTGTATGATGTATTGATGTTTATTATTACAGAATTTATAATTATTACTATTAACTAACTATAGGATATAATATTTATTTGATTATTATGATTATTACTATTACTATAATTTATTACTATTATTATTATTATTATTATTATTATTATTATTATTATTATTATTATTATTATTATTATTATTATTATTATTATTATTATTATTATTATTATCATTTCATTTATGTTATTTCATTATATTATTATCATCTTATATTGCTATATTATAATTCCTAAGATTGTTATTAATATTATTATTATATGATTATTATTATTATATATTATATTATCTTAAAAGGAATACTTTTGGTTTTTGAAGCCTTAGTCCCTGTTATATTATTATTATATTATTATTATTATTATTATTATATTATATTATTAATTATATTATTATTGTTATGTTCTATTCACTTTTAAATGATCCTCACATAGTTTGTATTTGCCTTATTATTATTATTATTATTATTATTATTATTATTATATTATTCATTATTATTATTATATTATTATTATATTATTATTATTATTATTACCTTAATAGGAAAACATACTTTTGCCTTTGAATTCCTATCCGTAATTTATTTTTACTTGTGTCATGGTAGGGGGCTGGTTATAACCATGGTTAATCCACTCAAATTAATAATGTTTTAAACCATTGAAAAATTAATTGTTTATTGCCTTTTAAGCATTTATATATTATATTTATATTATAAATTATATATATATATAAATATATATATTTTATATATTATATATATATATATTAGTATATATATAGTATATTTATTTATTATATTATTTTTTTTATTTATTTTTCTAATATGTATTTTTTTATATATTTTAATATATATTAATTATATTATATTTTTTTTAATAAAAAAAATTTTTTTTTTTTATTATTTTTTGTTTTAACTCAGTACTGTTGTTTATGTATTGTATACATTCATATAAAATGCGATGATTTTGTTTAGTTAATTAAACTTATAAATTTGATATATTTAGAATTATACCTAATGTAGAGTAACAGTATCTTTTTTTTTTTTTTTTTTTTTTTTTTTTTTTTTTTTTTTTTTTTTTTGAGAAATGATATAAAATTAAGTTAATAAGATAATTATAAAGAATATTACCATCAAAAGTTTCATTATTACAAAGAATAATGCAGTTATTTATTACTTGAATGTTGACCGTAAGGTTAATCACAAAACTTACTGTTATCAGTAATTCTCTTAAAACATTCCACTACTGCAGTTTATCCTTTCCAACAGAATTTTGTGAACATATTGAAGCAAAATTTTTCAGCACTAAAAAAATTAATTATATATTTTCCAGATGGCTGTAAGGCACAATATAAAAAGCATTGAATTTTATTAACTTATGTTATCATGAGAACGATTTCGAAGTGAAATTAGAAATGATTTTTTTTTTTTGCAACTAGCAATGGGAAAAGTGCGTTTGATGGAAAAGGAAGCACAATTAAAATAGAAGTTACCAAAAACAGTGGCAGAACACATTTTGACTCCAGAGTCATTTTACAACTTTTGTAAATCTAATTTTAAGATTATTGAATGCCATTTTTCTTCAAAAACTGATGTTGAAGTGAATAAAAACACCTTGTCAACTAGATCTCAAAAGTCTCTTCCAATTAAATGTATTACGAGTTTTCACAGATTTGATCATAGTGAAAAAAAAAATGTATTTTCCTACCAGACTCTAATGATGAATCACCAATTTTATTCAAGGTAAGTAAAGTGAAATTTGATACAAGTGAGAGTAATTAGTCAAAAAAATTGAATACATTCCAGGATATTATGTTGCATGCATACATATGGTGAAACACACTGGATGTGAATTATTGATGAGGTTCCTAATGGATTTAGCGATTACAAAATTTACTACAAAACAAGTAAACAGTCCTCCAAAAACATGTTCCCTGACCAAAAAGATGAAGGTTGGATACCAAAATATGATGATGTGTATGTATGATGTCAAGTCCAAGCATTATTCCAGGCATTAAGGTAGCATACTCATTCCAGTACAATGTAAAAAGAGCTAATTGTTTAATGAAAATGATGTTTAAAAGCGATTAAATTTACTTTGACTTACAACCCCTTTCATGTTATTTAATATTTTATATGAAGGAAATTAATGTTAAATGTTTAAGGAAGGTACACAATTGGCCTAATTTCGAGTAAATAAATTTTTTTTGGTAAACTTCGTTAGTCAAAGTAAGAAAAATAAGCATTAAATATTGAAATTCATGAGTTTCATTTTCAAATGTTTATGCACAAATGATAAAGGAACATTTTTTACATTAATAATAATAAAAAAAATTGTATCGCTTGGCCTGAAAGGGGGAACACACTCCAATATTATTATTATTTTTTAACAAACTTTTAAATTATCAGTATTGGGTGTTTGAATAGCAAGTGACAGTCTTAGAGGTGTTAAGAAATTCCATTTTTAAGTTAAACCAATTTAAATTCAGTTGGCAAAAATACACTGAGAATCTAAAATTTGAATTTATACAGCATAACAAGGCTTCACAGTCTTTCCATATTTATCTGACTAGCATCCCTAAGAAATATATATAAAGTCTAGAAATCATTTTCAAAAAATTTTTTTTTACCGATACTCGTCTTCCATTAAAGTGTTGTGAGATATTATTCCGCTAAATATGAGAAAAAAGACTCGCCTTATTTTGCAGCTCAGATCCAAATTTTAGATCATAATATATATATATATATATATATATATATATATATATATATGTCTTTTACCTAAAAAAGGCCACATTTTAAGTTTTGGCAAACTACTAAACCGTACTTAACAAAAATAAGTTCTTAGAATAAAATATCATATGTAGTACCACATTAAAAAATTTTTGTTGCTTAAAATGTAAAAAATTATTTAGACTCGAAGTTGAAAAAAAAAAAAAGCCCACTTTTTGGAAAAAAGGGCCCATGTGTATGACAAAAAAAGGCCCCCACCCTTTTAACTTTTGCTAGAGTTAATTTTATTTATTATTTTTGTTATTTAAGTTTAACGTAACCGGGACAGAATTTTTTTTTTTTTTTTTTTGAAATTAAAATAAAAAAATAAAAAAAAAGTAACTTCCCTCAATTTTTTCAAAAATCACCTCATTTAGGTCAACCCTCATTACTCTTGTTCGAGTTATTTTTCTAGTGTTTTTAAGTTATATATTTTATTTAGTTTTTGTGACTAAATATGAATTTTTTTTTTTTTTTTTTTTTTTTAATTAAAAAAAAATAATAATAAAAGGGTAACATCTTAAAGTTAAACAAAAAAATCCAAAGTTGGCAACTCTATAACTCTTTATATTTTTACGTATATATCACAACAATTAAATAAATGGCCTTTTACAAAACATTTATGAAAAAAGTGGCCTTTTTACATAACAAAAACTATTTTTTAGGCAATATACTAAAAGCTAAACAAAAATAAACATTATACCATGTGATTAGGTATTATAACAATATACAGACCAATTTCATTTCCAAAAAAAGTGGCCTTTGTATACACATGGCCTTTTGAAGTCTTTGATGGTTACTGTGTGTTGATTGCTGCACCAAATTTCTTGAAAATTGTGCTGATATACTTAATGCATGGGACTAACAAATTTAATTTCAATATAATTATAATCTAGAGTTTCCTTAATGCAGTATTGACTGGAAAAGCACCAAAATGGTTTTTCACGTCAAAAAAGTAGGCAAAATTTTGGAAAAAATTCAAAATTCCCAAATTCAAAAAATCGAATTTGAACCATTATAACACCTTTAAACATGCATACTCAAATGGGTTAAAGGTCACAATTTTTTCGCTCTGACACATCAATACAACGGCAATACAGGGTGGCCTTTTTTGCAAAACAAAATTATGGCCTTTTAATTAACAGCACTATATATATATTTATATATATATATAATATTTATATATTATAATATATTATATATAATATATATATATATATATATATATTAAATTTATATATATATATAATATACATATATATAAAATTTTTAAAATCATATCTATAAATCATGATCAAAATTCTTAATTGTCCATCAGCAGATTATATATTATATTATATAATATAATTATATTAATATATATATATAATATTTTATATATATATATTTAATATATATATAATATAATACTATAATATATATAGTATATATATAAATTATATATTACTACAAGTGGAGTAATTGCATACAGGTCTTGACTGTTAGTTGTAGTGTGTCATCTTCCTTTGACAGATAAGAATCTCTTCCAAAATATTTTATTGAAAAAGTAGATCATAATGTAGTACTTTATTTCTCTCGGCTAGCATGGGTGTGCTCGGTTGGTGTTATTTCGGTGGCAACCCATCATAGTTGCAAACATTAAAAAACACTAGGAATATTCCAAATAATAAAACCATCAAAATACACTAAATATAAGATATAATGGAAGAACAATAAATAATAATAATAATAGTAATACATAATAATATAATAATAAAATAATAATAATATAATAATAACAAAATAAATAATAAATATAAGTAAATAATAAGTTATCCATTCAAAAAAAAAAAAAAAAAAAAAACGTTATAATATACAGCTCATTTATAGGTTGAAAATGGTCAAATTTACCACAAAATGTAAACGTTAATCTCAGGGTATATATATATATATATATTATATATATTATATAATATATATATATAAATATATAATATAATATATTAATATATTATATATTTAATTAAAATAATTAAATATATTATTTTGTTCTGCGTGTGTGAATTACGAGTCAGGACTCGACAACTCTTCAAATTTTATTTTCGGACGGATTGGGACTCAACAAAAATCAGTCAAATCCATCCATTAGCAAGTCCAGTTAATAG
Source organism: Trachelipus rathkii (assembly GCA_015478945.1). Taxonomy (NCBI): domain Eukaryota; kingdom Metazoa; phylum Arthropoda; class Malacostraca; order Isopoda; family Trachelipodidae; genus Trachelipus; species Trachelipus rathkii. Next base: position 13,512 of record JABUQX010029379.1, on the reverse strand, counting down.
AACAGTTTTGCCAGATTTTTTTTTTAAACTATTCCACTTCAATTTAGAATGCTGCAACTCCGTTATCTTAAATTATTAGGATTAGATAAGTCAGATATATGGCACGATTAGGCTACAGTCTAATTATTAACAGATTAATTAATAATTATAATAAATAAAAAAGTAATCAAATTATATATAATATCAGTATTTGTACTTTACATGATTTCCATTGATTGATATTATATATTATAATATATATATATAATAATATATATATAATATATAAATATATAAGATTATATAAAATATATAATTTATATATATATATACTATAGATATATATATAAAAGATTAGATATATATATATATATAGATATTAAAATAGTAATAGAGAGATATATAAAAATGCAGACAGTGAGGTTGTGCCCACCCAAAAATGTAAAGGAGGGAAAAAAAGGTCAGGGGGGTGAGGGCAGAGAGGAACCAACCACGATTATAGTGATGAGATGTAAGTAAATTATGTAGATACGATACCGTAAATGCACAAACGTGATGCAGAAAAGCGAGGTACATGAACGGGAACAAATGTAACATGTGGGGACTGGTCTGGAGCCAACTGTGGATGAGCGGGGCGGCGAAGCAATCGAGGCGAGTCGCACGGTGCAGGTGGGACACCTAGCCAGGGCAAAGGAAAAGAAAGGGATAAATACCCTGTACAGGAAACACACACAACCAAAAGAGGGAAAAACATCAAAAAATGGCGGAGCTGCCCAAGTAAAATGGAAATATGCAAAGACAAAAAAAAAATGACGGCAAATAGGGCAAAAACCGCTTAGATGGAGAAGAGAACTCAGCGGAACGAAGACCTCAATCTCCAAGCAGGCGAAGCGCGGCCAGAAAATCACAGAACACGCAGCACGAAACAGGCCCAAAGCACCAACCCCACACGAGGGAAAACACATAAAAAAAGGGAGAAGAAGGGAAAAACTGACGACAAACACATAAAGCGGACACGCAAAAAACTACAAAA